>JAFLJL010002942.1:10000-17500 GCA_018398815.1 Conus ventricosus
GGCTGAGTTTGAGCATTTCGGCCAGATGGTCGTACACTTTGCGGTGTTCCCACGGGTACATCTTGGGTTCATCATCGACTGATTAAACAGTGAAGGTCAAAACGACAGAATGGTCTGAAGCTGAGAACGAAGTAGTAGTAGCAGCGAAGAAGACCAAGTTGAAGGAAAATGTAATAGCAGCACTTGTAGTTGGTTTTACAAATAATATTAAAAGAGAAATTATTGCTGTTGTTTCAAACAGTTCTAATGCTTAGTAAACGCGCGTGTGTGTGTGTTCGTTACATGTATTTTTTTTATTGTACGTTGGTTTCTTTGTGGGTGGTAAAAAGTAGCTTCATACACATAAGTACATAAATAAATGTCACCAAACATACCCTTTTCAATCATTATCCCTTTCTTTTGTACATGAATGGTAGAGCAGCATGTAACAATCGGAAACAAACAAAAGCAGGAAAAAATATGTTGCAGTTGTAATGGTAGGGAGTAGTAGTCTTACTACTAAAAATTATTTATGTAAACAGTTGTAATACAGACTAAACGTTTTCCGGTTTGTGGGGTTTTTTTGTTGTTTTTTTCTTGTTTTAATCATCGATCAACTTCTATGGATGATAACAGTAGTTTTGTAGGCGTACAGTGCATAATAGAAGCAGTAGAAAGTACTGTTCAATAAATGTGACCAAACATACCCTTTTTTGTTCATTATCAATTACTTTTCTAAAAAAATAATAATTTTTTTTTTTTTGGAAGTTGAAGAAACTGGGGGGAATATATTATAATATGAGAAGCCCCTTCACTAGCTGCCCGAGAACCATCGCAATCCCTATCGAAGGCACATTTTATTTGTATCGCCTGCTCCTAGGCCCTTTCGTCCGCTGGACCGGACTCATCAGGAGAACACGGCAGATGTGTCTGTAGTCCTTGTGGTCAAATAAGACACACCACATCCATCATACTGTGGTGTTTTCACCACCAAGGGTTCAAAAAAGAATCAACATCATCCCCTAAGGCAAGCCAGCGAAGGGTGTAAATGGGAACAAAACAAAAGTGTGGAGAAGACAAAAAAGTTTGCGAAAAACTAGAAGACTAATTATTCAAGGCAGTATAAAATGAAGGGGACAATCTTGAGTCCTATGCCTTGAGGATTCCATTCATGGAAGAAGGGAGGTCAAAAGATTATGGCACAGTCTGAATGGTCAGCTCTGCTGTTCAATAACCCCCAAGCAATTGTGATGGCTAAGAATTGTACAGAACACCTATACTTGGATCTCCTAAGAGATGCCATCTCCCACTGAATGACCAAACAATAAGAATGCTGAACAATTAAGTACTGGGGGAAAACAAGTGGCAGGCTAACAATTCTCAGTCGTTATAGTACTGACTTTGGCAAAGATTTGAACATTAAAAAAATTATATATTTAGATATATATAATATAATTATATATATATAATATAATTTAAATATATATATATAACTATAATATATAGAATAGATATAATATATATATAATAGATCTATAGATATATATATATATATATCATCTATATATATATAGATATAAATGAGAGAGAGAGAGAGAGAGAGAGAGAGAGAGAGAAGAGAGAGAGATCTGAACAGTTCTTCAGTCCTCTCTGACCTTCACATGATCACCTTCACCTACGTTCACTCTCTTGCTCACTCAATACAATAGCGAATAGCGCCATTGCAACATTTTGTCTTGCGACACTTTGTGTCTGGTAAGGCTGATCAACTGTCACGCAAGTCAAAATTTGTGGCTGTGGCGATACTTTGTGCTGGGGAGGGGAATGAAATAGAACACAAAGTGTCGCATTGCGACCCTTTGTGGCAGGTGCGAACACTTTGGTGCCGCAACACACTAGGCTTACGCCCATGAGACTAAAATAACCATTTCAAAAGTGCACTCCGGTTAAATAACCGTTCAAAAAAAACCGTTATTTTTGTCCGTTATTTATCTCAAAAGTACTTGCCGATTTATAAGCGATTTGGAAAACTGGGAGTACGTTTATATGCTTGCATCTTGTTTCTTCTTCTTCTCTTCAATTTTGTACATCTTCTATTTGTTCCTCTCTGTCTTCCATCAGATTAAAAAAAGTTTATGTTGCTCTCTCTCACTCCTCTCTCTCTCTCTCTCTCTCTCGCGGTGACTTCCCTTGTCTGGTTGCCAGCAAGACGCACCTTTTCACACTCCGATAAAATTTTGCTCGTTTCACAACAAAGCTTGTAAAATGCCAGTAGAAGGCTTCTGCAAAATTTAAAAATATGCCCTGACACCGCGCTGCGCGACATGACTTTATCATCATTTCAAAATCGAAGGCAGTGAAAATCAGACAGTGTGATTCTTAGGCTGACATCAATGTCCCGACGACCGTTCCCACTGTCACGCGTCACCCACTCACATCCATGTTCGAGAAATAGGTCCGCGAAGATCAACATGACAGGAGAAGGGCTGAAGAGTATCGCAGGCAAAAGCAAGTGAAGGCTGCATCTTCCCCGTCTGGTCAGTTCCTGCCGCCTCCACCTATTAATGTACAATGGAGACAGACGCGACAACACAGTGGAGTCCCCTAGTGCAGACACTTTTCATTCATTCAGCCTCACACCAACCCCCTTGCACAGTAACCTCTGTGCCAGCACCGAGTTCGATGTCCCACCACGAACACTGAGACACATCGACATGGCGACGCTTGCGACGCAGACAGTTGATCAGTGACAGTAATTTCGAACTAAGAACCAGTAATGACACAAATGTTTTAAAATGCTATGTGTTAACGAAGACGAGATGAAAACGTGTGCATTTTGTGAAAATGATCGTCTGTAGCTGAAACTACGCAAACATGTAATTCAAACATTCGTGGCAGCAACAGATCATTGTGATACAACAGCAGTATGATGTGCCGAAACCACTGGTGTGACAGCACAGACTCCCCATGCAGAACACATCACAAACTCAGAACCTAATGGCGTGCTTGAAAGAAACAGCAAGGAACATGAATGATCGCCTGTCGGAACTGCAAGAAGAGGTTAAAGGCTTGCACTCTACTCCACAAAGAGGTGGAAAACAGAAATCCTGACAATCCTTCATGATTATTGCACCGTTTAACTGATGAACATCTGGAAAATCCAATTGACAGTTACCTGATTATCATTGTATTAAAACGGTCCTACACAATTCCGTGATCTGGGATCCAGTCGCGAAGTACATTCATGTATTGTATTGATTTTATTTCTAATTATTGTGTCCTGCACAGTCCCCCACCCCCATATCGTCTCCCAATCTTGTGAATGGGCTTTTTAAGCTAAACACAATAAATCATTCATTCATTCCTTCATTTCATTCATTCATTCTCTCTCTCTCTCTCTCTCACTCTCCCTCACTCTCTCGTCTCCTCTCTCCTCTCTCCTCTCTCTCTCTCCCTTCTGTGATACGGTTGTTGCTCTCTCTCTCTCTCTTTCTCTCTCTCTCTCCCCCCCCCTCTCTCCATCTCTCTTCTCCGCTCTCTCTCTCTCTCCTCCCTCTCTCTCATCTCTCTCTCTCTCTCTCTCTCTCTCTCTCTCTCCCAATGAATACTGTTCTTTTTTCCTGCTCCTGCTCCTCCTCCTCCTCCCTCACTCCTCCTCCTTCTTTTTCTTCCTTCTATCTTCTTCTTCTTCTTCTCTCCTTCTTCTTTTCTTCTGCTTCTTCTCTTCATTTTTGTACATCTCTTTCGTGTTCCTCTCTGTCCATTCATCAATAAAGTTTTGTTGCTCTCTTCTCTCTCATCCTCTCATCTCTCTCTCTCTCTTCTCTCTCTCTCTCTCACTCCTCTCTCTCTCTCTCTCTGTCCGTCTCTGTCCTCTCTCTCTCTCTCGCCTTTCTCTCTCTCATCTCTCTCTCTCTCTCTCAGCTCTGCTCTCCTCTCTCCTCACTCTCTCTCTCTCTCTCCTAAAATCTCTCCTCCTCTCTCTCTCTCTCCTCAAGACTTCATACCACCCATCCCGATGTGTACGGCTAACAGCCTGTTCCTAAAGTCGAGAACTCCCCTCAGCATCAAACAGGGAGCTGGGGCTTGTTGCACAACGCACATCACAGGCATTGAACTAAAGGGCGGTGCTCGCTACGGAGGAAAGGACCGGGGTGGGGTCATTGGAAGGCGGGGGGGGGTGGGGTGTGGGGGGAAGGGGGGCGGAGGAGTGCTGAAAGGGATTCGACTGTTTGTGAAAGTTTAGGCAGGGTCCGGAGGGAGTGGGAGATTGAAAATTGAGCAGGGGGGGGGGGCGAGGCGGACGGGGAATGATTTATGTGAGGTGAGGAAAATGGCAGTGTGGGGTGTTTGCATTTAAATTATATGTCTTTTTTTTTTCCCTTAAAAACAATATACTAGCAAAGACTACGTACTTTACAACCTGTTCCAGAGACTATAGAGTTGTGGTTCCTTGTTCTGTAATAAAGTAATGGGGAACCCATGCATAATGTGCACTTGCATGCGTGTGTGTTGTGTGTGTGTTTTGTGTGTGTGTGTGTGTGTGTGTTGTGTGTGTGTTGTTGTGGTGTGTGAGTGTGTGGTGTGTGTGTTTGTGTGTGCGAGGCGTGCGTGTGTGTGTGTGTGTGTGTGTGTGTGTGTGTGTGTTGTGTGGAGTGTGTGTGGTGCGGCGCGAGTGTGAGCGCACTGCTGCGCACTAACCCCGCGCATCCACCTGAGGAATGGAAAAGAGTTTTCATACTTTTAACGGCCCAGTTCACCTCCTGCGATTCCCTTCACGGAATATTAAGTTGTTTTGAATTACCTTACAATGTGAATATAATCGCCAGGGAGGAGTGATGGCGTAATACAGTAAATGATGTGGGGGGACAAAATGAGGTTTTATTTTTTTGTTTTTTTTTTTTTTAGAAAAGGGGTCAATGGTCGTTTGTTCCGCTACACAGTATATCGGATTATAAAAGTTAGATTTGTCAAAAACTCTTGGACGAGTGGGAATCTGGGGTCCTTACATGCAAATCACACACCCCAGCCCTCCCGCATTTTCCTCGGCCCACCCCCCCCCGCCCCCCCCTCCCCTCAACTCCCCACTGCCCCCCATCCTCCGCGCCTTCTGGAAGATTTCTATGCTTGCTGTTTCCTATGTCCCTGTCCTCTCTGGGATTCTTCCCTTTGATATTCCTTTCTGTCCTTCACTACTACCATCGTCCTACTATTGTCCTGTCTTTTGAGGGAACATTCTGCTTCACTCTTTGGTCTGGAACTTTTTTTTTTTTTTTTTTTCCATACTGATGACGATAACGACATGCCAACTTTCTTGCTGTTCTTCTGGTAGTTATGATAAGAAGATTTGTATACATTGCACAGCATGGAACTACAGTCCCTTTAGTGTGGTGTGTGTGTGTGTGTGTGTGTGTGTGCGGTGTGGCGTGGCGTGCGTGCGGTGCTGCGTGCGTGCGTGCTGCGAGCGTGCGTGCGTGCGTGCTGGTGTGTGTGTGTGGTGTGTTGTGTGTGTGTGTTTGTGTGTGTGTGTGGTTGGTGTGTGCATAGTGTGTGTGTGTGTACACGTGTAAAATTCATGCATGCGTGCGTGCGTGCCGTGTGTGTGTGTGTGTGATGTGTGAGTGTGTGTGTTTGTGTGTGTTGTGTGTGTTGTGTGTGTTTTTTGTGTGTGTGTGTGTGTGTGTGTGTGTGTGTTGTGTGTTGCACGTGTATAAGTGCGTGCGTCGTGCGTTGTGTGTGTGTGTGTGTGCGCGCGCGCGTGTGTGTGTGGCCTTCAGATGTTTTTCCATAATTTTCAATGCAACGTTGTATTTATTTTTTTTCATGTGGGTCCCCGAATGAGTTTAGGCAGATGCCGAAGTCTTATCATTTTTCTAAGATTGAAAATGCCACTACCACGTGCTACGTCATTACTTTTCTAAGTTGGTTTGTTTCGGGGTTATTTTCTCCTCTGAATGTCAGGCTTGTTGTGATGGAAATTTTTTTTTTGGGCCTCTGTATTTGACAACCCAAAAACCCGTGGATGGTAATTCGGCAGGGTTGTAATTAATAAGACTTAACGACGTCAGTACTACGTCCGGGGGAGCAATTGGAAGGGAGGGGGTGATGAAAAGTACAATGACTGTGAAGGTGTAGAAGACAGGGAGGGAGAGTGCTAGGGGACGAGAAAGAAGCGAAGGAGGAGGAGGGGGAGGGTGGAGGGGGAGGAGGAGGTGATGGACGAGGTGGAGGCCAGTGCATTTTTTACCATGTTACAACGTGTTCTGTATTTACGTACTACACGACACGTGACATGTACCACAAATCCGATCAGCGACAGACAGAAATGTTTAAGAACACCCGCTCAGGAAATGGTTATGTTTGTTTGTATTATGATTTAAATCTCTAAATTGTAAAAGCCACGTGTAGCAACGATCTGATCCAATCGCTGGTCTGTTGTTAGGATTGTCAGGCCCTTTGAAGTGTTTCCCCAAATGGTCCCACACAAAGTAAATGTATTCTGTCCGCACGCTGTAGAACACTTGATCGTAACACTGACCGGCGGCTACTCTTGTTGCCACAGGAACACAATGACTCGCTGCCCTGTGACCACTGCTGACTGTCCCCAAAGCAGACATGGCTGCCGTCATACAGCACGACAGTGCCAACGTATGAAGTGGGGGCCCCTCCTTCATGTTGACGGAGGTACTCATAGTCCAGATGCTCAGCTCTGACTGTCCTGTGTCTTGTCTCTGTGCCAGTCAGTCCTGTCTGTCCTATACGTATGTCCTGTCTGTCAGCTGTTCGCCTCTGTCTGTCTGTCCTCTCTCTCTCTCTCCTTCCTCTTCTCTCCTCTCTCTCTCTCGTCATCTCTCTCTCTCTCTCTCTGTCTCTCTCGTCTGGTCTCTCATCTCTCTCTCTCCACTCGGTTAGTCCTCAGACTCTCTCTCCTCTCCTTTTTCACAACACCATTTCTCTCTCTTTTCCCCCCAGTTCCCCTTTTCTCCATCTCTCTCTCTCTCTTCGCTCTCTCTCTCTCTCTCCTCTCTCTCTCTCTCTCTCTCTCTCCTCTCTCATCCTCTCTCCTCTCTTCAGTTCCTCTTCTTCTCTCTCACTCTCTTCTCTCCCTCTACCTCTCCTCTGTCTCTCTCGTTCCTCTCTCGTTCTCCTGTCTCTCTGTCTCTCTGTCTCTCTCACTCTTGTCTCTTCTCTCTCTCTCTGTCCTCTCTGTGTGTGTGTGTCTCTCTCTCTGTCTCCCTCTGTCACTGTCCTCTCTCTCGTCTCTCTTCTCTCTCGTCTCTCTCTCCTCTCTCTCTCTCTCTGTTACCACATTCCAAGTCCAACCTTCTGACAGGTTAGGACAATAATCCTACAATGAACACACGTAATGACGAAATAGTGCATCATCAGAAAAGTCCGGCTGACAGACATATACATCCCCCAGATCCGTATATCGGTGCGGCCATTCGCAGGGGAAAAGGGCAGAAAGAAAAGGAAAGAAATAGAGAGGAAGACGTTTGTGACGTGCCAATATACCCCCCT
>JAFLJL010002943.1:0-17500 GCA_018398815.1 Conus ventricosus
GAAATGATCCAGGAAAAAAAAACATAGAATTAAACAAAAACCTGAAATCTAAAAAGTTTAGTAAATTAGTATTAAAAACGGATAACCCTGCACAGTATGTTTGTTTGAAAATAATCGTTATTTTTTTGGTTATTGACGTCTTACTTGTCAGAGAACAGTAATATGCGCTTGCGTGTGTGTGTGTGTGTGTCTGCCCGCCTCTCTGTCTGCCCTGTCTGTCTCTCTCTCTCTCTCTCTCTCTTCTCTGTCTGTCTGCCGGTGATTCTCTCCTCCTCCTCTTCCCGCCACAGGAAAAGGCTGCTTTTAGGCCACTTTGCCCAAAAACTCGGTGGTGAAGCAAGTGGGGTTTGAACAGACATTTATCTGTTCTCTCTAGGTAATACGAGGTTGCATTTTGTTGATCAGAGTTTGAGTCAGGTGCAGATGTGTTTGCGTAAATCGTTAAGGGATTGTGCTCGATTTCAGTTGTAAATAGTAGTAGTTCGTTGAAAATTGAGTAACGATTTCGGAGTGACCTGCACAGCATTGGAATTGGTTAACTGTGCAGTTGGGCCAAGGCTAATTGGTAGTCGAGTGGTTTATACTGAAGTACGGTCGTGACTATTCAACTTATGTTGGTGTCTTGTCACTTTCGTTACGAGTCATGATTCTCGACGCGGGTGTCATGCGCGTGCAGACTGTATCTGTGACGTACGTATTTAGCACAGGACAGTGAGTTCATATGGTTCGAAGTGGTTTGGTTTTTTTTTTTAAGTAAATGACAGTCGACACACATGCAGGGATGTATGTGTTTGTGACCGAATAGGGTTGGAGGAAGATATCTTAGGTTGCAGGGAGACAGTCTCATTATGAATTTTAGTAGTCGGAAAGAAGGGTATGTAAAGTTTAAGGCGGTAGTTCAGCAGTTGATAGGAAAAAACGGAGGATGTGCGCATGTAATATTGTATGAAAGTTGGTTGTGTTGGCGTAACAAGGATTAACCACTGGATTGTCTGACAATAGATGACATGAGAGTGGGGGGGTGGATGGAAATTTTGGATGAACAAATCATGTTTTGATAATGTTTTAATTGACAGTGCAAAGAGGGATGAGAATGTGAAGGATTGTGCGGCGAGCCGTTTTTTTTGTTATGAATATGCTAGAACTGTGAACCGTTAGAAATTAATAAGTCTTTTGTTTTTTGTTGTTGTTTTTAGATGTGGATTACACTGATTACATGTGGAAACATTTCCTTGTGAGATTGCCCATTTCCTAGTTTATTTAGTATTTTCTAAGGGAGCCCATGGAGTCCGTGTTGGATTGCTTAGAGTGGGATTATTTTTCCGAGAATTGGGGTGAGTCATAATTTCATATATAATAGCGCAGATTGGCTCAGAGAGAATATTGTTTTACTGCTTTGTAAAGGTTGGCAGGGAATGGATATGATAACCCCAAAGTAACGGTTGTGGGGGGTGTATTCGAAATGCAAGTGGTCACTCTCATTCCCGAGTGGGAGGTAGGCAAGGGAGATGGAGAGTTAAAGCTGTACCAGGTAGCCTATGAGCCTTGATGACTCGGGTATTTAGCAAAATTACAGTAGTGGCCTACAGTTGTGTTAGCAGGTATCCTGTTCCGTCCTGAGGCTGGGGTCAGACCACCGCAGGGTACTGCCGCGTGCCGGCAGGTGAGCGGCGGTGTCCCGTTGCCTGCTGCTTTTCCCGGAGAGGGAGACCATCCAGGCCGTCTGCCGTCTGTGGGCAGCTCTCCTCCGCTACCGGAGTTCTTCCGGGAGTCCTCCAGCCACCCGTTGCTCTTCCCTGTTCGGGCGTCCTTCGAGCCCCGGACTCGTCGAGAGGGCACCGCACCAGACCTTCTCTGACCCTCAGTGTCCGGCGGGGCCTTCAGAGGGGGGGGCGTCTTTCGAGCCCCGGACTCGTCGAGAGGGCACCGCCACCAGACCTTCTCTCACCCTTTGTGTCCGCGGGGCCTTCAGAGGTGTTGTGCCAGCGCGGGGGAGGAGTCAGACTGAGGACCCACGGTCGCCGCCCGGGTGTAGAGTCTTCAGGGAGTCGGACTGTGGGAGGCCACGGTCAGCACCGGAGTGCAGTCGTCTGGGGAGGCGTCGGCCTGTGAGGGGCCAAGTACAGCGCCGAGGACTGGAGCTCTCCGGGCCGGGATGGGTTGTCCCAGGGGTGTTGGTAAAAAGGGTGTATCGTTAGGGAGTAGGGTTAAGGGTGTTAGCTACTGCCTCTTTTGGGACGTAGTGGCCAGCACAGTGTAGGATACTTGTCATTGCCTCCGTTAGGGACGCAGCGACCAGTTTCGGTAGGGGTCCCGGGTCAAAAGGGAAGGGTGGGTCCTGGGGAGAGGTGTGGGTGGTAGTAGTTTAGAGATTAGAGTCCCTTGGGTTGGTCCTTGTCCCTAGTAGGGAGCCACCAGGTGTGCGGGCTATCTCTGCATCCTTAGGTGGCGGGATATACCGCAACTGGTGCTTTAGTATAGATTAGGTCTCATGGTCGTTTCAGGGTAGTGTGGGTCAGTGAAGAAGTGGGATACCGGTGTGTGAGTGTGGATGGACGTGAGTGGTGGCGCCATAGTGTGTGTGAAATAAAGAAGTGCGCATGATTGTAAAGCTGTGTTAGTGTGCTGTGTTGTCTGTTCTAGTATGTAATAGGCGTGGGTAGGGGTGTAGGGCCGTCCGGCTTAGCGACCGTGACAACGTGAATGGGTAAATCAACTGCAAGTCTCCACTGGAATCGTTTTAGTTCTTGCTTTTTAATTCAAGAAGCACTACAAAACTAACGGATTCTTTTTGTCATTTGTCAAACACAACTAAACATAACATAGCTTAGATGGTGAGGAACACAAAGAGTCTGATAACCTGCAGCTTGTGAGTACCTAAGAGAATCGTCTATACCCCGAGGATTTTCGTTGTTGATGTTGTTGCTTTTTCTTTTTGTACAGTCATTTTCTTTTTCTTTACACCCTTATTTAGTGCTGACGTGTAAACATTGATCGTGTAGATTCACCGTTTACATCCTATAATGGCTCCAACTTTTTAATCATCACCATCGTGTTTTTTTCTCTCATCCAGTTCTGTTAGTTCTTGTGCCTGTCAGCAAACCTAGTGGGAAGATGGGAAACGGCCAAAGGATGAAAACATTCATCTTCATGCAGTTTTGTAGTGCGGATTTCCGACCATAGGAGAGATTCCGAATCACACTAAACTGAAATTTAATGAAACTTGGAGGTAAAACTGAAATGCACCCAAAATAAAGCCGTCAAAATTTAATACGAATCCATAGTGCCATTCGGAGTTGTTGGGTTTTTTTTAAGCAAAAAACAAACAAAACAAAACAAGTCCAGCGACCCATCAATTTTTGTGGAGGTCTGCGCTTTCCCCCAAGTGCCCATGTTCTTTTCAGTGTAGTTGGTTTTGCTGTCTGGATGCCATCACTTTGAAACGCAAGTTCACGAGATAAGGTATCCATCTTTAGGTCACATTTCATACAGCTTGGTGACGGAACCGCATGTTGTTGAGCACATTCTATGCAATAATTTTTATACTCCATTTTCTTCGAAGGTACATACTCCACTTTACCTCTCATCCGCTCCATTATCTTATCACCATCACTATTTGAAGGTGCCACAGAATGATATCTAATACGCAGCTAGCTTACCGTTACTCCTTTGTTTGAATTCCTGTTACCCCCGCCGAGGAGACCCTAATTCTCACCACCGCTGGCTCGTTTCTTTGTTTGTTTGCCTGTTGGTTTGCACGTCAGTAACATTGCAACACAGGTTTTACCTCGTTTACCATCTCATTTATTGTAACCTAACAGAGTTCGGTGCACGTAAGCTACACGCACACAGACACACAGGCAGAGGGCAGGCACACAGATACACAGATACACAGACACACAGACACACAGACACACAGATACACAGGCAGAGGGCAGACGCACTGACACACAGACACACAGATACACAGACACACAGACACACAGATACACAGGCAGAGGGCAGACGCACTGACACACAGACACACAGATACACAGACACACAGACACACAGATATACAGGCAGAGGGCAGACACACAGACACACAAATACACAGCACACAGACACACAGACACACAGATACACAGACACACAGACACACAGATACACAGACACACAGACACACAGATATACAGGCAGAGGGCAGACACACTGACACACAGACACAAAGATACACAGACACATAGACGCACAGATACACAGGCAGAGGGCAGACACACAGACACACAAATACACAGACACACAGATACACAGACACACAATCCTGTATGTGGAAGGAGAGCGGGAAAACGTTCTGGCAACCTTTCGTACCAAACGCTAAAGGAGGCCAAATCGCCATGCAAGGAAAGGACTACGTAAAATCGAATGTTGCTGCTGTAGACATTTTACACTCATGTGGGAAAATTAGAGACATGAACGGTCAAATGCCCCCTTGGCATTTGAAGTTTGAAAGACTCAACGTTGTCTGTTACACGTCCTTCATCGGCAGAAAACTTTTCTCTGCTGTCCTAATTACATTCTGAATGTGCTGAGCGAACATGTTTCATCGCCGTTTTCAACATGGCCCATCTCTGTCTGTTTCTCTCTCTCTTCTCTCTCTCTCTCTCTCCTCTCTCTCTCTCTCCCTCTCTCATCTCTCTTTCTCTCGCTCTCGCTCTCTCTCTCTCGCTCTTGCTCTCTCTCTCTCTCTCTCTCTCTCTCTCTTCTCTCTCTCTCTCTCTCTCTTGCAATACTAGGAGCTGAATGGTTGTTCCAGATATGTTTCCTGTCCATATATTTGGAAGCATCAAAACCTGTGGGTGCTAGATATAACTAGATTTTACAATATGCTGTAATGAGTGTCTACGATCAGATGTGTTGTCTGTTTTGCTGTAAGTAAGGATGGAAGCTCAGTTTCTGGCGTGTTGTGTGCTCGTTGCTGTAGAAATGTCACAGTTCCAATTATGTTGGGAGAAACCATCACCTTCTAGACAAGCCTAAACTTTTTGCAGTATTTTTTTTTAGCCTTAAAATTCTTGCAGAAGTTGGTGTGTTTTTTTCGATGGAATGCTGGAGACAGTCTCTGCTGAGGAAAATTCAGCTCATAATCTTGTAAAAGGAAGCAATACTTCAGTCTTGTGAGTTGATATTAGTGTGACCAGAGTGTCATATAGATGAGTCTCTGTGTCTGGTTTCGGATCTGAGCCAATACTGTTCTGTCTACGAGTGTCCATTGCGAATTTACCATTTCAGAACAGAAGCAGAAGTTGGATGACATAGGGAGCGATAAACAGACACATAGACAGGCAGGCAGGCAGGAAAGCGAACATGTTCATGTGGACTAAAGGCACAGACAGACAGACAGACAGACAGACAAACGAAAATCCTGCTTCATTTCTTCGTTTGAATTTGACTTTAGTATTTTCAACTCTACGATATTCTTTCAATTGCACCACGGGTCTCACACAATGTGTCTGGTCTGGCTACATGCTGGCTTGAAGATTCTCGTTGACGCCTATCCCTCTCCTCTCTTTCCTCCCTGCCCCCCCCCCCCCCCCCCCCCCCTCCTTTCCATCCGTTCCCCTTCTCTTCCCCTCTATCTCCTCCCTCTCCCTTCCCTTCCGCACCTTTCGTAGTTGATAACAAGACCAGGATGGAACTCTGATAATGTAGAATTGAGATGCTGTTCTTGAGGAAGCTGAAACAACTGACGCTCCCGAAAAGATTAATTCACGAAGAGAGAGAGAGAGAGAGAGAGAGAGAGAGAGAGAGAGAGAGAGAGAGAGAGAGAGAGAGACAGACAGACAGACAGACAGACAGACAGACAGACAGACAGACAGACAGACAGACAGACGGACAGACAGATAAACAGAGACAAAGACAGAGACAGAGACGGTGATGGTGACAGCAACAGAGACAGAGACAGACAGACAGACAGACAGACAGACAGACAGATTGTCAGACAGAAAAAGGCAATAGAGTAAAGAGGAGTGGGTGTGGGGAAAATGTAAGCAGCAAGAAAAACAATAGAGTGATAAGAAACACTGTCACACTGTCACTCTTGCATACCCGCATTCATGACAGCATTTACTCCATACGCACACGCAATCTTTCCAATCACCCAAAAGGAGCACTACCGAATGTTTTTCTTCTCCCTCTCCTTCAGGGAAAACACTTTACTAAGTCACAACAACAACTTGTAAAACAGATTTTACACCTGTATCTCTCTCCGCACTGAGAGAACAAATCAATCCGCATACATGTATCTCTCCTCACACCGAGAGACAAATCAATCTTCACACATGTATCTCTCTTACACTGAGAGAAAAAATAGTCTTCACACTTGTATCTCTCTTTACATTGAGAGATAAAATATTCTTCCACTTGTATCTCTCTTTACACTGAGAGATAAATAATCTAGTTCCGCTTCTATAAAGCTATGGCCTTCACATTCGTTATCCCAAAATTCCGGACCAGGAGAATACATAACTCCCGTAATCACTGAGGACCTGCCTGCCTCAAGTAAAAAGCTTCCTGCTTTCTCAATTCCCTGTCTCTCTCTCTGAGACAATATACTGCCCCTCGAACTCTCCCGTCCGGGAGATACGAGTCTCGACTTCTCTTCCTGGAGTTCTTCTGTCTCTTGCGAAATGACGAGCTTCAACTCCTCTCCCTGGAGTTGGTACTGGCTGGGCTGAACTACCGGTGTGTTCCCCACACCATGGCCATCTTCAACCACCTCACGGGGTGAAAGATGAAGGGTGAAGGGCGAAGGGTAAAGGGTGAAGGGTGAAGGGCTGAAAACACGAATAAGGTTCGTGTAAGTAACCTGCTTCTCAATTCAACATATGAATTCTTTCTCTCTTCTTTAAGTTTTCCCCCTGTAGCTTTCCCAACTATCTATCGCTCACCTGGTAATGACTGGTCAGCAACGAGGACCACCGTCCTGACAGGTTCGAGTCTCTAGGCATCTGCTGGGTTAAAACTGACTCTTTCCCCTTCTCCTAGTGAGTGCATACTCAGTGTTCAAAACACATGACCAGCACCTTACCTTACAGCCCTTGTTAAACTATCACTCAGTGGTCACTTTCACCCAATGACCACATTCGTTTCTTGAATGAGTCATACTCACAATTATTTTGGGGACGCCCGCTACACTAGTCAAGCCACATGAATATTCTTCCTTTAATTGTGGCACGGGGAAATGATTCATATCAACAACCACATGTGATGGAGCGTCACATGCCTTGAGTGAGGCCACGTCACATGACACCCCCCATCCTGGGATGAAAAAATTTTCTCCAGAAAATTTTTTAAAGGATATACAACTTCACTTAAACACATCTTCAGCCATGAATCTCAAAATGTGTAACCATCGCACATGATTCACCAAAATAATAATCAACGTATAGATCAATCATCATGATCCACCATAAATAGCATGTTTCAAACTTTCAATCTTTCTAAAAAAAAAACATTCATAATTGATCACCATATTTCACAAAATACATTTCACAAATTACATGGATAAAACAATTAGGGATATTAACAATTCAAAGCACAAATTGTGTTTATATATTAAGATGTGAAGCACATTTTCCCTTGATCTTTGTCTCACATCATATGTTTCAAAACCCTCATGAAAATGAGAATATTTCCAAGTGTAAATGTTTCTCAATAGACATGTAACCAAAATAAACATAGTTTAAACATAGTTTCTTTTTCCCACATGTAGTGTTATAGTCCATTGAAAAGTCACCTGCTTTCCATTGTTGACAGTGACAAATGAAAACAATTGGTTTGTCTCATTGCACAATCAAAACATGTATATATACATTTCTAAAGAGTTATTTGCTCATCACACATACATATAGATTCATCTTCACAAGCAAATTAGACATAAATAGTACTTGATTTTTTCCATGTGTTACCAAAGAATAAATATGTATTACATCAACATCAAGTAGTTGTTTGCTTGCAACAACATATAGTCACTTCAATAAGCAAATTATGCATAAATACCACTTGATTTAAATCGTCAGTAGCATACAATGCACCGTCAAAAGTGATCATACCGTAATCATTAAGAAAGACAAAAAACAGGAATAGTCTTTCCCTTGAAGACAGTTACATTGGTCCATGAATATTCACGCACGTGACAACAAATCTGCCATGACATTTTGTGTTCCAGGCACTGGTTCAACAGTAAACTGGAATTCCTGCAATGCCAAAGACCATCTTAATAACCTGCTGTTCTTAGTCTTTGACGATTTCAAGAACGTCAGTGGCCTATGGTCAGTCTGTAACTGAAACTTTCTTCCAGTCAAGAACCTGGCGAACTTCTCACATGCCCATACAATAGCCAAGCACTCTCTCTCAACCACCTCTTTTTTTCCAAATGGAGGGGTATGGTCTGGTTCGCACTGGTATTTCAGAAGTTAACTGAATACTATGGGGTTCAATACCAGTTACTGTACCTGGGGTATCCGTCAACACATCCTGAAAGTCTTTCAAAATGTCTTTGAGCTGTTCTGTTTGACTTGTAGACAAATCATTCGACAGAACCACATCCTCATAGGTTTCACCTTTGATAGACAGAATAGGAAGGGTACAACATCATCTGCACTGGTAGATGTTAACATTCCTACATTTGCTGTTTTCATAACCTTTGATCTGTCCCTGTACGTTACATTGGGTACAAATTCATCACTGATAATGTCTGTCATGTTGACATCAGTTTCTGACACAGGATATATCCACTCACCGACTGGTTGATGGCAACATTTGTACGTTCAACATACTTCTTCAACATGTTCACATGAAATACCTTCTCAGTGTTTGCCATTTTGATCTTATAATTTACTGCAGAAAGTTTTTCGACCACCTGAAAAGGACCCTTCCACATAACACGAAGCTTGTTATGTTCATCAGTGAGTAATACAAGGACTTTATCCCCTACACTGAAGGAACGTGCCTTTGCTTTTTCTGTCTGCAAAGACCTTGTACACATCTGTTTTCCTATCAGCTGACTGTTGAGCAAGCTCACATGCATCCTTCAAACGATTATGCAGTTCATAAACGTATTGGTAAACAGTTTTACTGTCAGGTATGTCCGTCTTTTCCGTCCATTGTGTCATCAATAATCCAAAGGTCCCCTTGGTGAGTGTCCGAAAAGAAGCTCAAATGGTGAGAATCCCAGCGTTTCGTTCGGCATTTCCCTGTATGCAAAAAGCAAAGCCGGTATGAAACGATCCATTCCTGGGTTCTTGCCTTGCAACCTTTCTCAACATTGACTTCAACGTTCCATTGAAACGTTCAACCATGCATTCGATTGGGGATGATATGGTGTGGTTGAAATGGAAGAGATTGACAACAGTCTGTAAATTTCTCTCATGAGATCAGAAATGAATTGCGTTCCACAATCCGAGAGAATTTCGTCTGGAAGACCCACTCTGGAAAAAATTGTAAGTAAGGCTTCAGCGACAGATACTGTATCAATTTTCTTCAGTGGAATCGCTTCTGGATACCTTGTCGCTGTATCCACCAAAGTCAAGATATAGCGATATCCCGAAGAAGACAGTGGTAAGGTCCAACAAGATCAATAGCTACCTTCCGAAATGGAACGGAAATGAGAGGCATTTTGTGCAAAGGTGCACATGGGACGCGACCTTTCTGAGATGTCTTTTGGCAGATGTCACATGAGCGGCAGTATTTCGTAACTTCCTTTGTGACACCCGGCCAATAAAAAGAATCAAGAACTCTCTTTAATGTTCTTTTTGATCCCACAGTGACCAGCGAACAATGCATCATGAGCCGTGTGCAGCACTGTTTCTCTAAGTGGTTTTGGAACCACAACCTGTCTGTTGTCCTGTCCAGGTACACACCTGTAGAGAATGTTAGAGTCCAGTATGTACGTTGGTTTGTCCGTTTGTACGTCAGTGACAGTCTGTTTAGCAGCAGAAAGTATTGTCGTCAGCGTCTCGTCTTTTCCCTGCATTTCTTTTAAATCATCTGGGGTAATCTGGAGTTCATCCAGTTTTGAGACTTTTAGCGGCTTTGTAGCCTTTCCCTGCTCTATGACATTTGATCTAGTACTCACAAGACAAGGAACAAACGATCCTCCAGCACCACCATGTACTGTAGCGACACCTGGCAAATTGCCAAGATCAAGTCGCAGACTGGGTTATCAATAACACAGGCGGTAAGAAAACCGGAGTAGTACGGTGTGTCGACTGAAATTTTCGCCAGCGGAAACGTTTCAATCTTGCCTCCAAACGACCTCACACTTTTGGACAGTGTTGAGATATTGGTCTTGAAGGACGAAAGATTTCCGTACACCAGCAGTAGTGCACCCAGTGTCTCGCAAAACCGAAGCCTGCAATCCATTGATGGCTCCGTTTTCTAACACCAGTCCATCAACAGATTGATCTGGTGTCAAAACAAGGCCTTCTTCACAATCAGTGGAGACTAATGCGGGTTTTGAATCACCCGGTCTGAAAGGGCAATTCTGTTTCAGATGGAACTTGCCATCACAAAAGAAACAGCGCATTGTCTGATCGGCAGCTGACTGATTTTGTGAACTTCTGTTCTGGCCACGAACTGGCCCAAAAGGTCTACGTGGTGGTCGTTGTCCACGACCTCGGAACGTTTGCTGAGAAGTAACGGGTCTTTCCGGCGGTGAGTACTGGTATTGACGAAAGTCACTCGAACCGCGGAAAGATCCCTGTCCGTTCCTAGGATAGGTATATCCTTGAGGACTCAAAAATGACCCACGATTTCCTTTCCTGTAACTTCCCTGTCCTGATGGGATAGTACATGACGCATGAGACTCAAAGATGGAAAATTCTCCTTTCCTAGCCACGCCCTTATCTGGGTGAGCGATACAATACTGATCAGCCATCTGACACATTTCCTCCACGTTTTCAAATTGCCTTTCTTTAAGGAAAGTGGCCAGATCTTTGCTCACGCTCTGGAAAAGTTGTTCTCTAAGAAGGAGATCTCGCAGTGATTGAAAAGTTTTGTTCGTTTTAGACAAATCGATCCATCGATCCAAACAATGACTCATACGGATCAGAAACGATGGAAACGATTCTCCTTTTTCAGGGCGCACAGAACGGAAACGTTCGTGAAAACGATCAGCAGAACATTGAAATTTCTTGAGGAGTTCCTCTTTCAACTGATCCCAAGTTAAATTTTGTTTCGCTGCGAGTGAGTGGTACAGTGTCAAAGCGCTACCTTAAACAACGACGCAATATACAATGTCCACTTTTCTTTGGCCAACCACAAGACGTTGCGTGACTTTCAAATCGGAAAAGAAAACTATCAATGTCATCCGTTTTTTCCTCAAAAGGTGGCAACTTTGGAATATATGCCGCTTTTGGTTGAGGCATGGCTGCGGAAACCGACTGGTGGAGGTTCTCTCGATGCCTGTATTCTTCTAATTTCAGCATCAGTCTCTAATTCTAACTGTTTCAACTTAAATTCCCTCTGTAGTCTATTTTCTTCAGCTTCCCTCTGTAGTCTATTTTCTTCAGCTTCAGCTTCCCTCTGTAATCTATTTTCTTCAGCTTCCCTCTGTAGTTTATTTTCTTCAGCTTCCCTCTGTAGTTTATTCTCTTCAGCTTCCTCTGTAGTCTATTTTCTTCTCTCTCTCTTAGCCTGTCTGCCCTATCTGTGCATTGTTGCACATAGTTAGTAAGTTTTTCTCCCTCAAACCCAAGCGTTCCGCTTGTTTAACATATTTATCAAAATCATCCATAATGAATCGTCAGATATAAACACCAAACAATCTCAAAGTATGAATAAAAATAAGGCGATATATGATGATATTATGTTTCACAAAACCGTAATTATAGTATATACAAATACAGAATTCAATTTCGGTGTAAACAAAAAACAGCTTACTTAAACAGGGTAGATATGAAATCCAAGGAATGTATTTTTCCAAAAATAATTTGCAACTGTTATCAATTTGGAATTTACAAAACAAAATGAAGTTTAATACAAAACTGTTTTCCTAAGAAAAAAAAATAAACACAATAAAGTTTTCTGAAAATAAATTCTTTATAAAGTTTTAGTTCTCAAATGTTCTTGTTGTCAGTCTTTCTTTCTTACTTAATTTCAAACGAATTTACAAAACAATGTACCGCCTTATACAAAAATGAATATAAATTTACAAAACAAAATGGAATCACAAACAATTAAAAAGAGGGGAAGAAACACAAACTAGCGGAAATCCTACCTAAAAAATGAAAATGTTGAAAAGAAACTAGATAGGAGCTTATTGAGGAGAAGGTTTAAGAGATTTTGAAAAAAGGGGGTGAAAAGGAAATGAAAGGATACACAGGACCGGAATAGTGAGCAGAAATCAAGAAAAGCAAAAGAAGCCCACAGACAGCACCCTAGTGGTCACTGTCTCCCGTGAAAACTGGAGACGGGAAAAACAAATCACTGCACAATATACACACACTACAGTAATAATACAAAATACTAAACAATCAATCATAAATGCACATTCACCCAAACTCAAAGAAAATCTCGCACCACACCCAGAAAAAAAAAATAATCAAAAGATAAAGATGTTTATTTGGCCAGAGCGGTAATCAACTCCACCCTACACTACTAGCGTGACGGAGGAGAAGTTGATCCCACACTCTGAGGGGCAAGGGGGAAAATCAAACTGAAAACATAGGAAAGCGAAAGAAATAGATATTTATGAGAAGGGAAAAGACTATTGACTCCCCAACGCCATGTCCCCCTGCTAAACGCAGGAAGAGGTTGGGGCTATCAGTCCTGGGAAAGGGGACCAAAAATACTAATCCTCTAGGGGAAGGACAGCGATTCCTCAACGCCCTGCCCCCTTGCTGCCAGGTTCGAGCAAGAGAAGGTTGAGGCTATCGGTCTGAGGTGGGGAAGGGTCAAAAAGAAATCCTACCAAAAAAAAACCCTTAACGGAGTAGAGCAACCAAAAGAAATGTCAACCACCCTAACACATATAGAAATAGAAAAAAAACAACAACAAATGCAAATATTATACACAATAAATAATTAAACTTTCTTCTTTTTTTTTTCTTTTTCCCTCAAAACCCTTGAGGGCACAAAATAGAAATTCCGAGGTTACAAATAGAAACCTTTCCTTTTCCTTTTCTTCCTCAAACCCTTGAGGGTACAAATATAAATCTTTTTTTTTTTAAACCCAAGGGCACAAATAGAAATCTTTCTTTTTTTTTTTTCCGGAGAAACAAACGGCAGCTACGCCGGTGAAGCTGGAGTCGGGGTCACCACTGTCACACTGTCACTCTTGCATACCCGCATTCATGACAGCATTTACTCCATACGCACACGCAATCTTTCCAATCACCCAAAAGGAGCACTACCGAATGTTTTTCTTCTCCCCCTCTCCTTCAGGAAAACACTTTACTAAGTCACAACAACAACTTGTAAACAGATTTTACACCTGTATCTCTCTCCGCACTGAGAGACAAATCAATCCGCATACATGTATCTCTCCTCACACCGAGAGACAATCAATCTTCACACATGTATCTCTCTTTACACTGAGAGAAAAAAATAGTCTTCACACTTGTATCTCTCTTTACATTGAGAGATAAAATATTCTTCACACTTGTATCTCTCTTTACACTGAGAGATAAAATAATCTAGTTCCGCTTCTATAAAGCTATGGCCTTCACATTCCGTTATCCCAAAATTCCGGACCAGGAGAATACATAACTCCGTAATCACTGAGGACCTGCCTGCCTCAAGTAAAAAGCTTCCCTGCTTTCTCAATTCCCTGTCTCTCTCTCTGAGACAATATACTGCCCCCTCGAACTCTCCCGTCCGGGAGATACGAGTCTCGACTTCTCTTCCTGGAGTTCTTCTGTCTCTTGCGAAATGACGAGCTTCAACTCCTCTCCCTGGAGTTGGTACTGGCTGGGGCTGAACTACCGGTGTGTTCCCCACACCATGGCCATCTTCAACCACCTCACGGGGTGAAAGATGAAGGGTGAAGGGCGAAGGGTAAAGGGTGAAGGGTGAAGGGCTGAAACACGAATAAGGTTCGTGTAAGTAACTGCTTCTCAATTCAACATATGAATTCTTTCTCTCTTCTTTAAGTTTTCCCCCTGTAGCTTTCCCAACTATCTATCGCTCACCTGGTAATGACTGGTCAGCAACGAGGACCACGTCCTGACAGGTTCGAGTCTCTAGGCCATCTGCTGGGTTAAAACTGACTCTTTCCCCCCTTCTCCTAGTGAGTGCATACTCAGTGTTCAAAACACATGACCAGCACCTTACCTTACCAGCCCTTGTTAAACTATCACTCAGTGGTCACTTTCACCCAATGACCACATTCGTTTCTTGAATGAGTCATACTCACAATTATTTTGGGGACGCCCGCTACACTAGTCAAGCCACATGAATATTCTTCCTTTAATTGTGGCACGGGGAAATGATTCATATCAACAACCACATGTGATGGAGCGTCACATGCCTTGATGTGAGGCCACGTCACATGACAAACACACACACTCTCTCTCCTCTCTCTCTCTCTCTCTCTCTCTCTCTCTCTCTCTCTCTCTCTCTCTCTCTCTCTCTCTCTCTCTCTTCTCCCTCGTTTGCCAATACATGGGAATGGCAGCGGAGTAAACGAAGCACACCAGAGTCAGTATGACGTCCACCGAGGTTCTTGCCCTCTCCCTGCTGACCAATGGTTAATGGCGCTGCAACGTGACCACTTCGGCATTGACCAGTGGTCTCTCATTAGCTGGCTTTTCCTGGGAATAGCTCAGAGACAGAGGGAGGGGGGGGGGGCGCTGAGAGAGAGACGGACAGACAGACAGACAGACGGACGGACAGATTGGCAGATTGTCAGGCAAATAGACAGACAGGACATACATAGAATGTGGTTATAAACGCATGGTTAATTGAGTCGACGCATTAAGACAGAAAGAGACAGGGTAAAAGAGAGAGAGACAGACAGATAGGCAAGAGACAGACAGACAGATGGACAGAAAAAACAGACAGGTAGACGAACACTTTATGACAGTGCAAGCATATGAAAAAAAAACCTCGAACAGAAAGTTGCAAGGGGGCCGGATAGCTCAGTTGGTAGAGCGCCGGACTCGTGATCCTGGGGTTGCGGGTTCGAATTTCGGTACAGGGGATTTTTCCCTCGGAGTTAACATTGGTTCTGACTCCATTCCCCATATAGTCCTTCGAATGAGACTATAAACCGAGGTTCCGTGTGTGAACGCACGCATAACATCTTGCACACACGTAAAATCCCATCACCAACTTTCGGAAGAGAAGGCCAGTTTGGCCGTTGGTATGGATGACACGTGACACATAGCATGCACCTTCCCCGAAGATGGAGTATGGCTGCCTGAATGGCGGGATAAAAAAGGGTCATACACACAAAACTCCACTGCCTGGCTATACAGGGAGTGTCCGCAGGAGTATCAGCCGGCGTACGCAGAAAGAAAAAAAAGAAAGTTGCAGGCGAAAATCGAAAACCCGAGAAAATCAGACAGGAAGTGAAATCACCAGCACGTAGACAGACAGGAAGTGAAATCACCAGCACGTAGACAGACAGGAAGTGAAATCACCAGCACGTAGACAGACAGGAAGTGACATCACCAGCACGTAGACAGACAGGAAGTGACATCACCAGCACGTAGACAGACAGGAAGTGACATCACCAGCACGTAGACAGACAGGAAGTGACATCACCAGCACGTAGACAGACAGGAAGTGAAATCACCAGCACGTAGACAGACAGGAAGTGAAATCACCAGCACGTAGACAGACAGGAAGTGAAATCACCAGCACGTAGACAGACAGGAAGTGACATCACCAGCACGTAGACAGACAGGAAGTGAAATCACCAGCACGTAGACAGACAGGAAGTGACATCACCAGCACGTAGACAGACAGGAAGTGAAATCACCAGCACGTAGACAGACAGGAAGTGAAATCACCAGCACGTAGACAGACAGGAAGTGAAATCACCAGCACGTAGACTGAAAGGACGGCGCATCGTGGGCAGAACTCGCCTCCATCACCACCATCCCAACCCCTGTTATTTCACTCCTGTGTGCAGCGTGACCTCGTCTGTACTGCTGAGTGACCACTGATCCCCTTAGCAGGCAACGGCTGACCGTAATGGCCCCCAGGAGGGCGGAGAGAACCCGTGGGATCAATTTGGAAATGCCCTCCACCCAACCCACACTTTACCACCCCTCCCTATTTGGGAGAAGGGGGCTAGAAGGCTGTTAGGATGGCCTACATCGTTTTTGGTCTACATTAGATGAGAGATGTTGGGATGGGAAAAGAGGGGGACAGAGGGGGGTGGGGGTGGAGGGGGGGGGTTTAGGGAGGCTAAAGCCATTCCCCAAATTCTTTTGTTTATTTTGCTGGTACGTAATGAAAGACAAAAGTAGAAACAAACAAAACGACAGACTTGCAAACAGATAAACATGGGGACAATTTGATGACAAATGAAAGTCATGCACATTTTCCATTAATATTCGTATTTATTCTATTGACGTTCAACATTGTTATTTCCAATTTTACCACAATGCAGGCAAAGAGATGAAGACCGCGGCCAGAATCAGCATCGCAAGTTAAGTTCTTAATTGTCTTGGTTGTCTTGCATTGGACTACAAGAAGGTCAACCAAGATCAAAATGCGCGAGGCAGTCAGTCTCACAAGCCACATGTATGGCTTCAAGTCCTGTGCGCTGGACCAGAAGCACGTCAACTAACTCAAGTGTTTCATCCTGATCGTCCTGCTTTCAGTCTTGAACGTCACATGGAGATCAACTTGGAGGCTCTAGATGGAGCAGGCGTTTTCGTCAGCCCTGAGACCATGAACGCAGAGGTCCCACCGAGACTGACAGATAACGTGATTGTCAAGGACAGCTCACACAGGCCAAGACAGATCTTGTTTGAGATGCTTGCTCAGGGCCAGAGGAAGACGGTGACCCAAAGAAGCGGTCTGTGGCCAGCATGAAACACAGCCTGAACTTTGTGGCATCAGTCCCTCCCTCCCCATGTCACCTCTTTCGCCCTCCAAGAGGACGTGAGTCTTGCTCTGAGGCCTAGATCGACTCGCATGCCCTTGTGATTAAGGCCTTCACTATCTTTGGAAGCAGCTGGAGAGAGTGGATCACACATGCAGGAAACTCGGGAAGACATCAACCTCCGTCCCTATCCCCAACCCTCTGCCTTCAGCAACCTTCTGGATTCCATCACCGACCTTGATTGTATGCCTTCACAATCAGATTGTGCTGTTCTATGGTCGCCTACCACGCCAAAGACGACTGACTATAGTTAAACACACAGATTTTCGTCTGGCTAATTGCTGCAAAGTGGAGACACGGACTACACACTTAACTACCCCACCCCTGTCACTCTCGCAGTCTTCACCTCCCTCACACCTTCTCCTAGTTCTTTTGTTTAAGTTGACCAGTGATGAGGAAGAA
>JAFLJL010002944.1:0-5000 GCA_018398815.1 Conus ventricosus
TTTAAAATCTAAGTGAAGCCCCGCGGTGGTAATAACCACTGTGGGGGTTAAAAAATTTTTAAATTAATTTTTTTAAATGTTATAAAAAAGATGTACATCTATATAACACAAGCAAACGACGGTGTTTCTTAACGCATCCATTGTTTAATTGGCGCGGGAGTTGTAGATTCCCCTTTAAAAGAATTGGCTTTAAAGTTATGTGGCTAACGTATCTGAAGAACCCAAAATAACTGGATCAATATTAGTAACGGGGGGGGCAATCAAATAATAATGTGCAAATACCTGATGGTTACTACAACTTTTGTTCTTTAAAAGAAGTACTTAGCGAATATGGTATATTGTTGAAAATTAACGAAGCAACCTCAGAATTACTATAAATTTCCCACTAGAAAAAGAAGAGAGTATACTTTCTAAGGGCTTGCAAAATCTTGGGCTTCTACGGTGAAATAGAACTTATAGTTTTAGTACAAGAGAAGAGTCTGGCAATTTGAAGGTAAAAAACCTTTCTGATTTTCTTGTGAACCCAATGTTGTATGTCCATTTACACAGTTAAGAACAGATACTAATTTGTTTGATGGCTACCCGTCACATTCTAAAGGTTTTGCCATCAACTGGGGCAGGATTTTGCGATTATCGATTAATCTCAGTTGGAAAAAACCCGTGATTAAAGAACTAATTAATGGACCTATAAATTCTTAGATGAAAAAAAATAACTAATCAAGATGGAAAGCCAGTTGTTTGTTCTGATTTTTTAAATGGTTTGGAAGTGGAAGAGCGTGCTGTAAACCCTTAATTTTATGTCCTTGGAGAGAATGTAAATATGTCCGTTCAAGATCACCAAATTATCTAGAAACGTAAGCCCCCGTTTTAAAACACGATTGCGTCGATTTTTGGAGGTTTTGGGTGTTAATTTTTTTGTGAAGGAGTGTTAATTTTGGCCAAAAACTGAAAATGAGAGGACGTGATTTGGATGTGAAAAGGGGGGTTTCGTGAAAAATAAATTGGTGGTCTTGAACAAACATATTTCCATTCTCTACATGTCACTTGGGACACGGCCGGCCTCATCTTTGAATTGTTAAAGTCGTTGAAAATATCAAAATATATGTCCATGAATTTGTAAACGTTGGAGAGGGAACGCAAGTGAGTCTGACACCGGCAGTGTGTGCATTGTCTGAGAAGAGCGCAGGCAGGTCGAACGTTGGCAAGTAACACAGAGGTGCGGTGGCAGGCGCTTGTGACAGTGTTCACATGGGTAATGTTGGCACACTAAACACGTGATAGAAAACAGGCAGATGAAATGAGTTCGTTTGAAAAGTTGACAATGGGTCCACAGTTTTTGATGAAATAGATCTTCGTTCTAATAATTCTTTTATGGCTGCCTTGTCTAGCAGGTAATGTTTTTAATGAATGACAACTCTTCGTCTGTCTGTTCACATTTTGTGCAGAAACGTCTGCAAGCAATTCTGACTATGTTTATAATATTGTGAAAATGAGAAGGTCAAGATCGTGTGAGAGGTCATGACAAACGTAAACAGTCCTTTGAATGAATGGTAAACCCGTTATGTTTTTTACACTGGACGTTTGGGGTTGCTTCCCAAGATTGCTGACGAAGATTTTGTGTCATATACTGTTCTTTCGATTTTTTTTGTTTTGTTGGACATTTGTGGTTGATTTTCAATCTAGTGTGTAATAAAATTATAAATGTTCTGTAGACCGCTACTCGTTTTAGGGTGTGTGAGCAGCATTCAGGAGTGCGGCACTACATTAATTAGCTCTGTGTTGGCTTGTTAATTGCACCGCATCTGAAAGTGTTCGACTGTGTGTGTGGCAAGAAACTTCATGAAGCATCATGCTTCATCAAACCGGTTTAGGGCAAGATGTGGGTGCTTCTGTCAGGTTTTTCCTCATTTTGGCCAAGAGAGTGGAATTTGCGTCGCCATGCGCGTGAAGACATTGACACTGAAAACGGCGGTAGACGGGTGTAACGGAAGGCTGCCTCCTCACGCTTTTATTCTGGGGTAGTTTATTGCTCCAGTGTGGCGATGTGGAACGAAATCCTGGGCCACGTAAGGACAGCTACCGCCAGACCTGCCTGAGCTCTGACAGGAGTGCCAGTACTGAGAAAGCAGCAAATCCTCGGCCAGCAAGCCAACAACCTCCAACCCTATGAGTCACCCACCCTCAGGGATGTCGTGTCTATGCTGCAGGATCTGAACGAAAAAGTGGACAATATTAAAGATGACATTAAGGACATTCGTGAGGGTTTTGGCTGGTTACAAGAAGAATTCATTCCTGAAAGGAGAAGGTGGCTGATCTTGTCGTGAAAATGAAGTTTTGAAAAAGAGGATGCTGGACACAGAGTAAAGCCGATGATTTAAAAGGGACGCTCCAAGCGAAACAACTTAATTTTCTACGGTTTTTCCGCGTAAGCCAAACGAGACGCCGGCTGAATGTGAAGGCATCGTCGGCGACCCTGCTAGTGGACAAACTACAACTGACTGGAGATGTTCAGTTCGACCGGGCCCCATCGCTTGAACGGCAAATCCAACCGCCCGTCATCGCCTGCTGCACTTTCTTCAGAGACAAAGAAAAAATTCTAAGGCCAAACGTAATCTGAAGGGAAGTGGGGTGCCCGTTGGCGAGGACTTCTCTCTTACGTGTAAGAGACGTAAGAAACAACTGTCCCCCCCATCTAAAGAAGGCCAGAGAGGAGGGCAAGCGAGCGACTATGGTCTTCGATCACCTCTTTATTGAGGGAAAAAGTAACTATCTGGGAGAGGGGGGAGCTCTTACAGAATAAAGATGGGGGGGAGGCCACCCAGCTCAAACACCGGTGTCATCCCACAGATCTGCACGTGCTAGCTGGGGCAGAACGCCAAAGGCCGGGTGCGATGGCAGTGGTGTGCGGAAAACTGTGTTGTGAACCAGTTTACGTTGACGTCGTAAATACTGAGCGCGCAAAGGGGGGTGGGGGTCACATGTAAATGTGGAGGAAGAATTTTATGTTGAATTGTATGATCAAAATGTTTTTGTTGATATGAATATGACTGATTGTGTTAATGCAGGCGAAGCGACCTTCTTATGTTTTCTAAAAATGATAACATGAATTTTTGTGGTGAAAACAAGTTAAAGGGACATTACCGATCAGTATCACGTGACACACAAACTGACAGTGGATTGTAAAGGGGAACCATCTCAAAGGAAAACGTTAACTCGGAAAGAGAGGACAGGGGTGATAATGATGTGTCTGGTGAACGATTGGAGAGGAACCACTGAGGGGTGAAAGGAAAGATGTCAGTGAGAATAAAAGTGTGTTACATTTTGATGGTTGTGAAAATGATAAAGTTGTGATGTTTCCGTCTCTTTTTTGCATTGGAATGTAAATGGACCTTATCTAAATTAAGTGATATAGACTTTACTCCCTTTTTGTTGAAATTTGATGTCATATGTCTTGTCGAAACTTCGTAAGGATTTCCAAAACTTAATATTTCCGGGCTATACCATTTTCTGTAAACCAGCAGTTAAGTATTCAAAACAAGGAAGACTTTCTGGTTTGGAGTTATATGTTCCATTAAAACGAACTTACACCCCTATGTCCATGAAATCAAGACAGACTCCCCAAATATTCTTTTATTTTTGGTTGATAAGAGTGGTTTTGGCTTTATGGAAGATGTGTTATTGTAGGGTATTTATATTCCCCCTGAGGGTTTGCCATTTACACTTATTTGATGTTGAAAAATGGATTAGTGAGCTTGAACAATGTCTTTCTGATTCTCTACTTGAGTTTGGGATGTGCATATAATTCTGTCAGGCGATTGAATAGTAGGATTCTGACATTTGTCCAGATCTTGGTGAAAATGATGTTTATGACACCTTGTTTTGATTGTTCTTTTTCTCAAAGGATGAGAGTCTGCAGACAAGTTATAAAAAAATATGGAAGAATTTGTTAGATATGTGCCAACCTTTGGACTGGATTCTAAAAAAAAATGGCAATGTAATGGGATTGCTGACGGCAACTTACGTTTCATTTCAGAAGCAGGATGTAGCGTTAAATGATTAACTTTCTCTGTCTAAGGGAAATTTTTTTTCGGTTTTGCGTCTTCATGTGAAATGGTGATCTCAGAGAGAATAGAATCAGATCATTTTCCTATCGAATTAAATTTCAGATTTTTCTGAAAGAAAAACCAGATCGCAAATAAATCCCACAGAAATAGACCAGGTCATTGAAAGTTTGTGTGGAACAAAAGATTTAGGGTCAGTCATACTCGAAAATGACATCAGTGAAACACTGTTTTCTTTATCGTGCCCCAAACTTAATTGATCATGATTTCAAAGGTGCTTTGCATCTGTTTAATGACTGGATTAAAGGGAAGCAAGTTGTATGAAAAAGAGAATTAATCTAACAAAGTAAAGACAAAAACAGTGATTGGTATGATAAAGAATGTAGGTTAAGCAAATTTAAGGCAAAAGGGCTGCTTTTTTATTCTTAGCAAAACGAGAAGAAAAGAAGACAGTGATGCTACTGCATAGCAAGAAGAGAATACAAACATCTGATAAAGAGAAAGAAAAAACATATAACGATATGTTGTTAGACAGAAATTATTTCATCATGAACAATCAGAGAGAATTTGGGAAACTGTGCGTAAAATATCCTTTAAAAGAAACGTTTTCAAATAGTCTAACAGTCGATGACTGGTTCAAACATTTTAAAGATTTGCTTGAATTAGAAGTAACAAAGATGTTACTAATTCATTTGGAAATTGCAATGATACCGATGAGGAGGAAATTAGTTTATAAACCGTCCAATAACAAATGAAGAAGTTTAAATAGCTGTAATAGGTTAAAAAATGGAAAAAGCCGCCGGACCGGATGAAATTATTGGTGGTTGTTGAAGTTTGGTGGGGACCCAGTTGTTGACTTTTTTGTAAAACTTTTTAAAACGTTGTTTGATAAAGGCGTGTTCCAGGGCAACTGGACCAACTCTATTGTGCAGCCCTTGT
>JAFLJL010002944.1:12500-23191 GCA_018398815.1 Conus ventricosus
CCCCTTGGTGCTTGGGTATGGCAACCTACCCTTGGGTCAGACTTGGGTCGGATGCTTTAGGCGGCTGACCCCCTTCTCCTCCCCCCCCCCCCCCCTCCCTTGTCATTTACAATGCTTTTTTCGAGTATATTGTATCTTATTTATTGTGCTTTCTCTTGTTCATTTCATTCATATGCAACACACCCATTACATACCATCACACCCTCCCCCTCCACTCACTCTCCTTCCCCTCCTCTTCTCTCTCTCATTCTCCACTCTCCCTCTACTTCCATTCTCTCTCTGTCTCTCTCCTCTCTTTCTCCCCTCCCCCTCTCTCTCTCTCTCTCTCTCTCTCTCCCTCTCTCCTTTTCCTCCTCCTCACTTTACTCTACCCTCTTTCCTCGTGCCCTATTCCTCGAACTCTACTCGCCCTCTCTTCCACTGTCCCTCTGTCTACTTCATTCACCACTTTGGCTTCACAAGGGGAGTATGTGCATGTTTATGTCTGTATTTTTTGTCGCTGAGGAAGGCATTTTGCCGAAAATTTCTTGTCCTGTTTTGTGTCGTGCATTAAATCGTCGTTACTTCACACTTTGTTTTGTGTGCTCTTCTGCTTTTTTGACAAGCATGTTGATTCTAAAATTCCTTCAATCCTAAGTATTGTTTCATGGATTTTTTTGGGTTTTATTTCCCGAGAAAGAAAAGTCGGGAGACATCCGAACTAAACGGAAGGCTTGGAATCACAAGCACGCACATGGAACCACACAAACGTGCTAGTTCAATGCACGTGCATAGGCGCGCACGCGCATCGCACAAAAACATACGCAGAGACTCTCTCTCTGTCTCTCGCATGCGTGCGGGCGCACATGCACGCACACGCACGCACACACACATGCACGCACACATGCATACACACACATGCACGTACGCACACACACGCATGCACACACGTACACACACACACTTCAACCTAACATGTAAACACCTGCTTGAATCCATGTGTATGGAAGGAGCACATTATACACACATGTTATGCGTGCAGTGTTTCTGTGCACTCGCACACAGCTGGCGAAATTATAAGCTTAAATGCGTACAGAGAACTATAAAATGTTCATTCTAACCCATCCACCCGAAACCAGTTTCGGGCGGATGACTTTAGAATGAACATTTTATAGTTCTCTGACAAGTAACACTTTAACAGCGAATTAAAAATAATAATCCATCACACATTCTCTTTCAATAACCAAAAAATAACGATTTTTTACAAACAAACATACTGTGTAGGATTATCCGTTTTCAATACTAACTTACTAAACTTTTCAGATTTTAATTTTTGTTTAATCCTATGTTTTTCCTGATCATTTTCAATAACATCATTTTAGCGCAGACATTCATCAAATGAGTTTCTGTCTTTCATGTGAAATAAAACTACAGTCTTTAACTGTTCTCTAAAGTCTTTTAAAACGGTGTTATATTTCTGACATAAAATCCACACACTTATCCCAGCATGTCTTCCACTGAAGGCTAGTTTTGCCAAAGTGTTTCTTTTTTTTTACTATGTCTCTTTCTGCCGAACAGTCATCTATAATAAATAGTGTCTGCGTTCCTTTAAACAGTCTATAAAAGAGTTCTAAACACTCACTCAGTTTATTGCTAGGATCAACTAAATATACGTCGTCATCTGTCCATATAAACCTTCTATCATGATATGTTTTGTTCCATTCAAGCGTTGGACAGAAAATTACAATATAATCAAAATTATAGCGATAAACTGTTTGTAATAGGTCGAGGACAAATATTGTTTTTCCACAACCAGTTTGTCCACAAATCAATGAACAATGAGGAGTTTTTTGTCATAAAGTTTAACTGCTCCATAGTTTTATAACAGGATTTAATTTAATCCAGTTATTATATTTATCATACTTTCTGTCAAAACCTGTTCAGTATAATAAAATCCTATGAGGCCTAAATGTGTAAGATTAATCCAATTCAGTTCTGTAAGATTGTTTCTATTTAAGTCAACATTGATTTTGTTGCTTGTTGTTATGACCTTAATATCCTCACCATTGTGAAGAACGACGATGGTAACTTTAAGACGTTTAACGTCTAAGTTTTGCCAGCTAATATTAATTCCTTTTATAAGGACGTCACTAACGCCCACAACCCCATCCCTCTCCACATCTTTAAAGACAGAAATTTCAAATATCATTGTGAACGTGTCTCCTAATTTTCTGCTTGGAAAGAACTGTAATTTTGTAGAAGCTTTCTTTAAAACCGTTTCCTTCTGTGGAGGATGTACTGTTTTTTCCCATACGGCGTTATTTCAATCTCTTTCCGACTATTGTCGTCTGGCATAAGACTTACATGTAAAGGGCCAGAGTTGAATGCTTTTCTGAAACTTTTTTGACGGCTAAAAAAATGTAAATGGGCTTATGAATTCAAATTTTATTTCCCATTCTAAATATGGTTCTAAGTGCCATTTGCTGTCAGGTTTTCGAACTATTTTATATTCATACTGGCCAGCATTATTTGCTTCTACATTGCGTAGTTGTTCTAGTTTAGGAAACCTTTTGTTGTCACCAACCTCTTTGCGTTTATAATCACCATCTTTAGTGTACTCAAAACCATACAAAGCGCCTATCTCACCGTTCTGTTCAAAGTCCGCAACATCTGCAAGGTCTTTTAATTCTAAGGTTATACACCTTACAGGTGCTAATGTAACTCCTGATTCTTCTGGCCCACGCGACATTTTTTAGTACAACTTATTATTTTATTTCTAAAACAATGTGCAGGTTATCACATTTCACGACTTTCCTGTTTTTCTGCAATTTTATATTAAATGATCCGACCCTCCCACAAACTAATCTTTTAAACTGTAAATTAGGGAATTGTATAATTTCATAATCGCAATATGCAGCTTTCCCTGATGGAAGAGCTCTTAAAACAGTTGAGGGTCTTCCATCATATAAGTTTTCATCAGTGCTTAGCTCATCCAAATGAACATAGAGTAATGAATGTAATGCAAGATTGAGCGGACTTTCCCCCTCATAAGTAGTTTTGCTCGGTGTAACTCTAAATCTATGATTGCCGGCCGCAAAGCCTAACATTTTAGCTAGCTCTTTATTAAAATAGTAACCTGCTTCTTCTTCAGGCTTGAATGTTAACATTGTTTTTAGATTTGCATTGTTAAGTTTGAGAGTAATGTTGAAGTTACTCATTGCTTCTTTTAGTGAGCAAAACCCATAATAACCATCAGGTATTGTTAACTGGCTAACTTTGGCCCCCGTTTTGTCAACTTTTAGAATCTTATTATTTTCTTTGGTTTCACTTATATTGAACCATACGACTTTGTAAAAAATTTCATGGAGTGCAACCCTTTGGGTTCCGCAATTGTTATCAATAGCATGTTCTAAAAACGAAGGACGGTCTTGAGTTGTTATTGTTACAAACATTTTTTAAAACGAAATAAAAATGAGTGCATTCAAATATACTGATGCAAAATATTCTGTTGGGCCGCACTACAATCTTAAAAATATAACAACTGACGCCCCTTTTCATTTCTGTGACCCAGACTGACACTTTCAAGTAAAGGTGAGTACGCCATTAAACAGATATCTTAACCCCCCTATTAAAAAAGACTACATCGCAAAAGTGTGGTTCAGTCATCTGATGCAGTTTTATCAGAACCAGCTAAACTTTGCTGTGTTTTGTGCATCAACTGGGTGTGGAGTGTCGTATGCTAATCATTTAAATCATCCTGATCCTGTGGTGAGGTTTAGTGTACAGATTTCATTTTTTATTACACCTTTAGACGTATTTTGACTGAACTGCAAGCACCATTACCAAATGACAAACCGTTTAATCCATTCAGCAACAGAATAGACATGAAGGCTTTGAAAGGATCTGAAAACGAATTCAATATTAAGGCAAGACAGACTTTAGACAAAAGTTAGATCTTAATCAGGGTCTAGGCACCCCTTATTTTTGGGGCGTGCACAGAAGTATAAGTATGACTGGAATCCTCCTTACAATTTTTCTCTTCAGGCACAACTGTTCACCTAGGGTCCATAGAGCAAGAGCATAAAACAGCATGGACAACATTTATCTTAGACACTTTAAGGGCCTAACTAAAGCAGGAATAGACGAATAAACGACTCTGTTCGTACTTACGTTTGGGGTTTGCTAGGTTTGCAAGCACAAACGAGATCGAGCATAACTGATCCTTCTACTGGTTTTGACGCACAAAAACAATACTTAGCAATTTTAGAGGACGCCATTAATTCTACAGTTGATTTTTCCTTCAAATATTAAAGGTACCAAAATGTTTTACAATACGCAAGAACGAAAGTAGACTTTGCTGTTGGCACTGGTTTATATTGCTGCTTCTTTACCTCAGATCCAGATAGGAACAATAATAAACTACAATAATGAAACCTTGTGGCAGGCAATGGCAGAAAGTCGGAAAAAAACGAAATAAATTCTGAGCCAGTAATATTGCAAGCGTAAAAAAAACAAGATGACCCCCAAGAATAAGTCATCCAATCCCCCTAGCCCAAAGCCCGAAGGGCCGTTTAAGAACACGAAAAAAATAATGGGCCATGAAAATGAAAAGACAGCACTTGTTTTTGGATTAACTGGCATAGGATTAATCGGTCTTTATCTTACTAAATATTAACCAACTATTAAGAGAACTAATGTCCATAAGTGCTCGGCCATTTAAAACCAACTACTTTGCCTGCAGTGAAAAAAAGCCAGCTAACAATACCCCCTAAAATACCTGGTAAAAACGTCATGGCTTTACTGGCTAATTTTTTTAATCAGCCGCAAGATGATCAAGCTTTTTTTTTTTCCCTTGATTTATCAGGCGGTGATGGAGGTGATGGCGATGGAGGCACTGGGATTTGACCACCCCCCGCCTGTAATAGCCTCACCAGTGTACTTATTGAAAATTCCTAAGGCCGTTATAACGCTCGCTAATGTGACACCTTGCTCTCTAAACAGTGTTGTATTCGTTCTGCTAGCGTTGGGTCTTCATATAAAATTCTTTGGATAGTTTCTCTTATTCTGCTCATTTGGGAGTTCGTAATTGTTCTCGGTTAGTAGACGCCGCTTCTATTTATTAATCTCAGTTCTTTAAGCTCTTTTAGTTTTTGGGGTATTCTTCTTTAACCCAGGCCCTAAGTTGGCGTCATCAGCCTCAACGAGTTTTCTTTTTCTTTTTTTTATATCTCTTCTAGTTCACCCAGTTTGCTAAATTGTTTGTTAATTCGCCTCTAATGGTTCTCAAAGCATGATCAGGGCCTCAAATTCTCGCGTGGGTATGGGGGGGTCGTGTTATTTTTTAAATTTGCTGTTTCTTCTGAAAAACTGGTTTCTGCTTCTTTTTGCTTGTTTTACTTTGCCTGTTGTTGGAATTAAATCTTGAAGTTCCATGTTTTGTATTGGAGTATCTGTTGGGAGTTCTTGCAGTGTGTTTGAAGTTTAGAAACAGCCTCCCTATCTAATTTTGGCGGTTTAGGAATGCCAAGGCGATTTTGTTCGCTCACACTGAGTCTTTGTCTAATTGTACCCACAGCTAAAAACTTTATGGTCTCTTTTTAGTTGTAAGCGGAACACGTTCACCTGATCGTTTTTAAAATACAAATGGCCATCATCATCTCGTCAAAATCATTAGGATCTAAAACTCGGGAGGTTTAAGGCCAAAATTTTTGGTACAATGATCTAACATGACTTTCTGTTAATTCATGCCACATTGAGGCCGTTGAGCGATGCTGTATCAAAGGAGCCGTTTCACTCATGTCGTCTCCAGGATCAGGAAAACCAAAATCTTCTTCACCTTCAATCCCCGCCATGTTTTTAAATTAATTAACTTTTTTATTTTGTTTTATAAAAAATGTCCACAAGCATTTTGGCTCGATTCTTACCCCATAGAAGACTGAAAGAGCCCTTTGGCGTGAAGGGAAATAAGCGGAATATTACTTTTCCCAAATAATCCTCTACTATTGATGCAGATCAAATTCTTACTGTAAAAATTTCCAGCCCTTTAGGAGCGGATGAAGTGATTGGCCAGGTCTCCCGGTCTACTTTCAAATAGAACTCGCTTCAAACAACAGACCCAAACAGGCCCGTTGTACAGAATCTGGGGCGGGCAATCGTTAAGAAAATTTCTATAAAACTTGAGGGAACAAAATATTTTCTTTACATAATGCAGACATTTTTAACCTATTCTGATCTATGGCTAACCGGGGACGAAAGGGCTGATCTTGCGTTTCAAGGAATCGAAAATGAAGAAGCACTAAAACATAGAATAGGCCTGAAGATGCTAAAGACGGTAAAAGTTTGTAGCCGTAAGTTATGCGTATGGAAATCGCTTTTTCATACCCCTAGATTTTGAGTTGTTAAAAGCGCATGCCCCATACTTTCAAGGAGCATTAAAAGACAGATTTATGGAACAACTTTTAAATTTGACTACAAATATGTTATTATATCTGAAGACACTGAACAAAGTACAGCATTTCGACATCTCGTTAGAGTTTGACATCGTTAGACCCTAACTTAGCAAGGCTGATCGAGCAACAATATAAGACAAAATTAGCAATATATTACGAAAGGGGTAATTTTTCTTTCTAAATATCCAAAAAGCGGGGCAGACACTATATGGAATTTTAGTTTTAGTGCCGCAGCAAGATCGCTTAAAGGTATTTTATTGCTGTTGAAATGAAGAACATTCAAAAGACAAGCTGAAAATTTTGTTAATCCCAAAATAACGAAAGTGCAATGTACAATTGGGGGTAGTCCTAACCAAAATCTACGCTAGCGGGCTTAAACCTTATCCATTTTTGATGAAATAAGAAAACGTTTGGAGGCGGGGGGTGTAGAAATCCAACAGTTGACCTTGTGTCTAAAGATTTACATCTTCACAGTGTTAAGACTTGATCATTATTTAACACAAAATACGGTTTATGATTGACCTAAGGTCAACGGAGGATAATCAGTTACATGGAAGCGGGAGAACTGTTGAGACATAATAAAAATTCAAATGATAAAGAAAAAGAGGCCGATAAACCACTTAATGTGTTTTTTGTTTTAATATATGATGCGCAGCTGAATATTCAAGATAACAGATTAGAAAATATACAATACTAAATTATTTTTTTTTTTTAAAAAAAAGCATTTCTGTTCAGCATTATCCGAGAGTACCTAAAGAAGAGACAGTAGGCAATTCTGCTGCTATGAAAGCCCTGACATAAAAACCTTCAGATTAACAAACATTACACAAATGCAGCAAGTACTAGAGGGAAGACCTTTCAAAATCAGCAAGCCAAAAAAGGTATCTGCTGCCTTTAATGCTGTTACCTATGTTAATACTGGAGCATCGACTATAAGCGCTCTATCGGCAGGAACGAGTGTTGGTCTCTTAGCAACAGGTGTTGGTGCACCCGCAGCTTTACCTCTAGGTGGTTTTTTCTTTAGCTCTTGGCCTGTGTTCATTTGCTGTAGGTGCTACTAGCAAAAAAATAAAAACTAAACTCCAAAAGGGACACAGCTATGGTTTTAACTAATAACAGCTAAACTTAGTTCCTTCAATCTGATAATAAATAAAGCACTAGAAAGACTCAAACATCACGGATGAAGAATTTATCGTTTACCCGGCTGATTTTAATGACTACAAAAGACAAAGTTTGATCTTCAAAAAAAGGCAAGGGCAAGTTTTTCTCAACAGCCAGACACTGAGCAGATAAAAAAGGGAAAGTTTAAAAAAAGTAAACGAAACATTAAACTCTGTTCTAAACAGCTCACATTAACAACGCCAAAGGGTGTTTATACTTAAGTTTATGAGTCCAGCCAAAAAGGGCCGTTGAAAATTGATTCGGATTAAGTAATTTTTTTTAATTTTAAAAAAATATGTTGGCTTAGAAAAGAAAGACCACATGGCCCAAGATATATGAAGGCCCAGATGAATTGTTTTAAGGAATGCTCGAGGAAGAGCGTTTGTCAAGAGCACTGAATGATATTGTTTTAGAAGTCATTGATCCAGCAAACGTGCGGGCAAGCGTTGTACATGCAATTTCTCAAGTTCCAAGTAAACTAACAATAGACCCCCCAGTTAAAGTAATGTTAGCTGTTTTAATCGACTATGTAACAATAAATGAAGAAAATCTAGAAGTCTGGGTCTCGACTAAACAACAGACTATTCTTTCTCATAATGACTTAACACCCGGTTGGGCAGACGAACTGCTTACACAGTTTGATGTGGCCGCCGAAGAAGCCAAAATGAGAGGCTCTGGTTGGTCAGAGGGCGAAGTCTTAGAGATCAGATTAAAACAGGCTAAGTATGCACCGATTGTTGGCAAGGCTTACATTCCGCTGCCCCCAACATTGGTAGCGAAAAGAGCAGTTCTAAACATACAAAATACAGACAATAAATGTTTTATGTGGTGTGTTCTTGCAAGGCTGCATCACGTCCGCAAACACGCAGAGAGAGTGACTAACTATTGGGATTACATCAATGATCTTAACTTCAATGGAATATCCTTTCCTGTTAGTATAGATCAAATTGATCAGTTTGAAGAACAAAACAAACCAATAACTGTTAATATTTACACATGGGATGAGGAAACAAATCTACAGCCCATCAGATTGTCCAAAAACAGTCCATCGATTGGCGAACCAGACAAATGCCATGTTGACTTACTACTGATGTTTTCACTGGCAGGGCTACCGCATTACACATTGATACGAACAATGAGTAGACTAATGCAGCATACTACAAAAAATCATGGCAAACAAGAATTCTGTAGAAAATGTTTAACAAGAATTCCATCCGTTCAAGCCGCGAGCGAACATAAGAAACACTGTATCGGCCCAGTTGACTGTAATACAGAACTAATTACGCCCCCACCTGATCTAAAGTTAGTTTTAAGAACTGGAAACGGATGCAAAATTCTCCATATGTTGTTTACGCAGACTTCGAGTCGCTTATTGTTCCTTATGAAGGGCCAGCGCCACAAAAACTTCGAAAAACAGTCTTAATGAGTAATCATCAGATTTGTTCATTTGCCTTCATTGTTGTCAGGTCGGATGGCGTCCATTCAGCACCAGAATTATATAGAGGCCCAAATGCTGCAGAATACTTCTTAGAACGCATGCAGAAAGTGCGTAATGACTGTTCTAATAATCTAAACTTATCTGAAATCATAATGACGTCCGAAGACCAACAACAGTATAAATCAGCCACACATTGTTGGATTTGTGGTTTAGAACTAATGTCTAACAGTGAGGAAGCCAATCCGACAGTAAGAGACCATGATCACATTAGCGGAAAGTTCAGAGGAGCAGCGCACAACAACTGCAATCTTCAACTAAAGTTTGACCCAGCAAAATGGAAGCTGCCCATCTTCTTTCACAACTTGCGAGGTTACGACTCTCACCTTATAATGCAAGCAGTAACCGACGCCTTTAGGGTGTCATGCATTGCACAGTCATCAGAAAAGTACATGTGTTTCACTTTAAATAACATGTCTTTTTATGACTCTATGCAGCACATGATGGGTTCATTAGAGTCGCTGGCTATGTCCTTAAAGTCCTGCCCAATAACGGAAGAATATTTTGACCCAACTCTTGTTAGAAAGGGCGTTTACCCTTATGAATACATGAACAGTTGGGAAAGGTTTGACGAAGACACACTTCCTCCTAAAGGCGCGTTCTTTTCTAGTCTTAGAGGAAAGGACATTAGTGACTCCGATTACCAGCATGCTCAAGATGCGTGGCAGAAGTTAGAGTGTAAAACGATGGGAGACTATCATGATTCATACTTGATGGCAGATGTATGTTTGTTGGCGGACGTCTTTGAAAATTATAGGAAGACCTGCATGAAACATTACAGCCTGGATCCTGCGCATTACATTTCTGCGCCCGGGATGAGCTGGGATGCTTTCTTAAAGTTTACTGGAGTACAGATTGATTTATTGTCTGACCTACCAATGATTCAGATGATTGAAAACGGATTGCGTGGAGGAATTAGTATGGCGTCGCATCATTACTGTAAAGCAAACAACAAATACTTGGACGATTATGATCCAAGTAAAAGGTCTAACTATCTCATGTATTTAGATGCAAACAATCTGTATGGATGGGCAATGGCGCAATCACTTCCATTACGCAACTTTAAAATGTACACAGATAATACGAATAATATTCAAAGAGCATTAAAGTGGTTGAGCAGTTTAACGCCGGGTCAACAGCGTGGATACATTCTAGAAGTTGACTTAGAATATCCTCAGGAACTCCATGACCTGCATAATGACTATCCATTAGCAGCAGAAAGTCTAAAGATGGCAAAAACAGAGCCGCCTAAACTTGTGCCTAATCTTCGAGGCAAAAAAAATTATGTCTGTCATTACAGACTTCTACAATTTTATTTAAGACATGGTTTAAAGTTGACAGCAGTTCATCATGTAATTGCTTTTGATCAAGAACAGTTCATGAAACCATACATCATGAAGAACACTGATCTCAGAACTAAATCCACAGATGCTTCAGAAAAAGACTTTTTCAAGCTGATGAACAACAGCTGTTTTGGAAAGACTATGGAGAATCCACACAAGCGCAAAGATGTTAGATTGGTCACCAAAGAGAACGAAGCAATTAAGCTGACTTCAAAACCTAATTATCAGGACTTCAAAGATTTCATGATCAGTTTTTTGGTATAA
>JAFLJL010002945.1:0-37622 GCA_018398815.1 Conus ventricosus
TCCAAAAGGGAAAAAAAGGGTTTGTTGCTGAACGGGGAAAACCCCGGGAGCTAAGGGGGGTTGGTTTTTCCCATGAATTACTACCTGAAACTGAGGGCTAATCCGAAACCCCCCTATGATTTGCATAAAACCCGCCTTTTAGCCAAATATGATTAAAACCCAAAATGAGATTTCCCCCACTGGGTATTCTATTTTGCCCCATTTGGGGGCAGGGGCATTGACCTTGATGCTGGATGTGGTCCTTTCCGATGATTTACCCCCCTTGGAAAGTCGCCAATCCAGAGTTTAATTTAAATTTAACTCAATTTCAAAAGGAGGTCACCTCGAGTGTTTGCAATAAAAATTTTATCTGGGCAAGGAAATTTAAAAAAGATTTTTAAAGATTTTTACGAGGTTCTAAGAAAGGGAGGGGCTGCGCTCCCCATTGGGGGTAAAAACGTTTTTGGAGCCTATTTTGTTAAGATTGCGGGATTGGTCTCTTTTACACTGCTAAACTGAAGGCTTTAAATCGGGCCCCTCATGCGGTTCAGATCAGACAAATGTTTTCCCTTATTTTATGGGATTCATTGTCGGCATTGTCGGTTTGTCGACAAGGAAGTACACACCGTATTAGGATATTCATGACTTCAACCAGCTGCCTTGGGGGAAAGCAAAAGTTTTCTTGTGGGCCCCCAGTCACAGGGGAATCATGGAAATCAGTGGGGCAAAGCAGCCAAACAAGCTCTGGGTGCAAGCTTTCCGGGAGGCCTATGCATTTTTTTTTCCTCACCGATTACGTCATAAATCTTTGTTTGTCGTGAACTGTGGCAGAGTGAAGGTGTAATCAAATTCATAATAAATTGTTTAAAATTTGCCCGAATTAACCAACCTTTCCCTCGGTGGTCGTAACCGTAAAAGGAACGTTTTTTTCCGGTTACATATTGGGCACAGCTATATAACGCACGTTTGGGTATTCAGAAGGGAAGGGCCCCCCCGGTGTTGCGTGTGACAGCTTGTTCAGGTTTTAAAATTTTTTTTTACAGAATGTGCGATTTGTGTGTATCAGAGAGAAGTTCTTTTCCCCCGTGTTTATCGGTTTTTTTTCGTGAGATTTCAGTGGGTCTTATTTTTTCTTTTTTGAAAGAGGTAAACTTATATTATAAAATATAGGGTTTTATTAATGTATACAGGTGTCGAAGGAGTTGAAAAGATAATTGTGCTTTTGTCCTCATAAATTTTAAGTGATGTGTTAATACTAGTGTGAGTATTTGTATCAAGAGACTCAGATATGATAGCTGAGGTCCTGATTTGGCTCCTAGTAGTCCGCTGGACCCTATAAACACTAACTAACTAACTAACTAAATCACGCTATCAAGACACAGGACTGGCCTCTCAGTTCTTGTAGCTGAAGTCAAACGGTCTCATGTACCGTCAGCAGTCTTGTTTAAGTGAGGTCTTCATGACATATCCCTTTCACGACATATCCCTATCCCTTTCACGACATATCCCTTTCACGACATATCCCTTTCACGACATATCCCTTTCATGACATATCCCTTCACAAAAGGAGTTCTTTCTTGCATAATTACAAGAAACAAAGCGAAGGTTATCTTGGAAGGCGAGTCTTGTAAATTCTGACGAATTTGTCGCTGAATACTAGCAGAGTACATAGAAGACAAGTAGCGGGCGCCTGCCCCCAACATTGAGAATGCAAGGACTAAACGCTGAGGTGAAACGGAAAATTCTGGCTTTGAAAAAAAATCTACCGGTGCACTGTACGTGGGTAATTAATGTGCGTTGGCGCATGCACTCTGCTAGCAGTTAGCGACAAATTCATGAGACTTAGGAAAAGGACTCACCTTCCAAGGTGACATTGGTTTACTTGTAAGTCTGACTCATTCTTCCTTGAAACTAGCACGAGGAATGCCCGTGAGATTTTTGGAGTAACGGTTTTAAGACTTGCAAATATGAATTCCGATTTGTACAGTCAGACAGCTGAAAACATCACTTTGTCTCTGACCGTGTGTCTCCATTACGGCCTGTCCAGAATTTGGCTTTCCACTTGATGGCTTTGCTGTAGAAGCTTGCCAGAGTAGACTGGTTTGGCCAGCCAGCTGCTGTCATGATGACACTGACTGGTGCCTGCTGCTTGACCAGTGATGCTGTGGTGCCTCTCGTGCTGTGACGTGTGGAAGTGGATGTGTCCAATGCCTGGCTGTTCGAAAGCACGTCGAAGCCAGCGTGCTACAGTGTCTCTGCTGACTGGCCATGAATAACTTCGTCCAATCCTTCCTAATTGAGGCAATCCTCCATTATTCTTTTAGTGTGGACAAAACACACACTTCAGTGTTGTCTTTGTACCCAAACAATTATTTCGGGGCTTGATGGGCTCCGCATCGAGTTTGCTTCCATACACTATTTACATAAAATGTACATTCATGCATAGAATATCCAGCACATGTAAACTTTGGCATCGCTGTCCATAGAGTTGGACAAGAAACGTGACGAGTCTTTGTGAAAGTTCTTTGTTGTTGTCTCGTTCGTCATTTCTTCAGATGGATTCCCTCGTCTCCTCGACAAAGGTGGCAGTACGTCGCAGGTCCTCCAGTTCTCCGTAGAGCTTCCGGGCCACTGGTATTGGGTCGGGCCAGGTTTTCTCTCGGAGCGCTTGGTGGAGCGAGCAGGACTGCAGCAGATGTTCTGTTGTCTGGTTGCCTGTTCTGCAGGGGCACTGCTCTGTGTTGCCGATGCGGAGTTTAAAGAATAGGTGGTGTTTCAGGCGGTTGTGGCCTGTCCTGAGCCTGAAGATGACTACCTGCTCTCATCGAGTCAGCAGGTAGTACGGGTCTGCTCTGTTGTGGCGTGGATGCTGCTGCTTCCACTTGTTCTGCAGCTTGGCCTTAATGATGGTGCCCCCATGGGCCGGCCTTCTCGTGGCGGGGGTGTTTCTAGACCAACCTGTGCCCACCCCTTTTTCTTGTCTTTCCTAATGTTCTGCCTACCATGTCTTTTGCTATCTCTTTTCACCCATAAAGTCTCCCCACATCATCTGCAGCCTCTATGTCCGTTCTTGTTTCTTCCTTCCCCGCCGGTTTCTTTCAGTCTGTTTTTTCTTATTTTACCATCTAATTTTTCCAGTCCTCTTTTTTTCCAAATGCTCTTGTTTTTTTTCTGAGACCCTATTCGGAGTGGTGGCCCTAATTCAGCTCCGCAAAATCTAAGGTGCCAGACACCTGTCCCCGAGAGGATGTCTGGCTCTGGCGTTAGAGATTCGCCTTACAGCAGTCCTTTGTCCTGGTTTTTGGGGGGAGGGGGGGGGGACGGTAAAATCAGGCAGATGGACGCTACACTGCGAGTTTCATATTCACATGTCCCCTTCATAGGGCCATTCCATTTCCTCCCCCCCTTCCCCTAAGCAAACGGCAGCTTCTCCTAGGGTTGACTAAACAATTTTCCCTGCCGTCATTGAGGCTTACGCTCTATAAATGAGTTATCAAAAAAGTAAGTAATTCTTAAAAAAGACAGAGAGAAAATAGAGATTCCAGACTCCCCCCGATGAGGAAGTAAGAGAGGTGGCCTAAGAGAAAGGGTTAAATCCAAAACAAACATGGCCCAAGCCTTTCCTTTTTTGGTGGAAGCCAAAGACCCCAAATGAATCCCATAGCTCGAAATCCTCCCATTGGCCATTATCTAAGTGGTTATTTTTTTGAGGGAGTTTACCTTCCACAGGTTTCAAAATGAACAAAAGACTTAGATCAGGTTAGTTTGATCTATGTCAATTGTGGCGACAGAAGCGGCGTCCTCGATTGTTGTTTGAAAAGAGATGGATCTCAGCTTTTTTATGCATTATCACAGTGGGAAGGTTTTTTTCCTATTCATCCCTTTCTCAAACTTATTCGAAAGGGTGGATTTAGATGTGCTGATCTAGCTGGACTTTGCTGAATCCAGAAATTCAGACTGGATGAAAAAAATCAGGGTGTGGGTTACAAGTCCATAGAGTCCAAAATCTCTAAAGAAGTAACGTAATTTGAAACTACTACTTTTTAGTCTTGACTTTTGCCATGTCATCTTCCCCCGGAGTTTTTTTTTGTCAAAGTGGTTTTTATGTTCCGAGTGAAAGTTTTTTCACCTTTTGGTAAACAATCATTCCTTTTTAAGGGATGTTTATTCAAGTGACAACCACGCTATGGGCATTCCAGTCGAGCCTGTACCCCCGGGGTCCAGGAATCTGCCGTGACTGTGGTCAGAAGAAGCCATGATTTGGGGATTGTAACATATGCTGTATCCCTGCCGGTCAATTGTAAGGGGTGAAATCATCCAGCAAAATTCCAAAAGTATTGTTCCCCAGCATGTGGAAAAAGGAATGCGTAGAGAATTTCAAAAAAGTAAAGATTTTGAGAAAGAAATTGTTTTTCCTTTCCGGAGGCCTAGAAGATTTAGTGGGGAGGTTTTCCAGGACCTTTTCCATTTCCGGGCCTGATAACTTTTATGCTACAGAAGGTGGACTGCATTTACTTAAATAACGAGAGCACTTGTCTTAGCTAGGCCGAACGGTCCCCCAATTCCCGGGCGATTAATCTAGAAGGAGCAGCTCCATTCACACTACTCTAAAAAGAAATTTGAACAGAAATTTTGTCCATCGGTTTGGATCGGCTTTTAAAACCGTGCCCTTGAACGGGTTCCGGTGGGAGTTTTTTGTCCTCCAGAAATTGTTTAATGGTGTTTTACAATCCGGCAGTGTAACAACAAGGCTTTCGGTTCCCTACTGGTGAGGTGGGAGGTTGTATTCGGGTTGGAGCAGGGATGCAGTGGATCATGAGGTCAGGGGTGAGGAACCGGAGGAAGGAGATGTCCCCCCCCTCCGCTCGCAGGCCCAATGGCAAAACAGTGCGGGACGGCCACGCAGAGAAGGGAGCGCCCCTTTTTCGGACCTCCCAGACCCCTTCCAAAGGGAAAATCCTCGAATCCAGTTTAAATTTGGCGCAGCAGTTTTTACAGTCCCCGGTTAAGAGCCAATTCCAAGCATGGCAAAAAAAAACAAAACAACTTTAGAAATTTTATCAGGAGGCACGATCGGCTTCTTTGAACTTGCGTCCTGAAAGAACCGTTTTTATAGGTTCTTTTGGTGGACAGTGAAGTTGTTCTGGAGAAGAGGGAATGATACATAGACCTTTTTTTAACAACCCTAACATGGACATACTCCAGTGGAAACATAAGGGGGAATTAAGCAAATTTGTCCGAGACCTTGAGCTATTATAGACCAGAGTATAGATCTTTCGGATAAATTGCTCCTTCCAGGAAACCCTTTTAACTGCAAGTAAGAAGCATGAGATTACCCTGGTTTTCTCCTGTTACTCAAGCCAGCATTTATCTGCAGAACTTTTTCACGGAGAGGCGTTTTCGCTTTTATATTCCATAATTTCGTTACTAACATACAGAAATTCCACTTTCAGACGGATATGGAGGGCAGTGGACAAGCTCGTATCTCCCCGTTAAACAAGGCTGTTTACGATATAGTTTGGATGTCCTGATTTATCTCATCTTCTGTGATTTCGGGGGGGAAGGGGGCGTTTCAAGTTTTGGATATGGTTTTTTAATTTCTTCATCTCCCTAGCCCAATTTTCTTTTATTTGGGTGACTTTTGAATGGACATTCTTCTCCACAAGTGGGGAAGTAAACTGCACAAATTCCCTTCAAGGGAAAAGGTTTCTTGGAAGAATTTTTTATATCCGGAACATGATCCCTCTGTCCTTTTGAATTCCGGCTTCACGACCTTTTTGTTTCTCCTTCCCCTGGTTTTTTTTCTTTTTGACTCACTTTGGACTTGTCCATTTGTGACCCTTCCTTTTTATTTTTTTGGACTTAGAAATGGCAGGTTCCATACGGACCTAAAGCGGGAGTGATCACTTTTTCCCTCTCCCGGTTTTATATTTCTTTTTTAACGAAGCAAATTGCAAGGAGTCCCCCCCTGGAAACATCGGAAAGCCTTCGCTACATGCAAGATTGTGTCTTTTATTTCAGAAACAGAATTTTAAAGTAGACTTGCCCTAGGAATCTGTTTTATGCAGAAGTATTATGGATGGGAAACCTGTTTTATACAGTTTCACTAAAAGTCAATAGTAGAGAGTCTAAGGAAGCTATATTCCCCAAGGTCTCCCGAGATAAACACACATAAAATGATGTTTTTAAGACCCCCTTGGTATGATAAAGAGTGGGCAAAACCTTTGGTTTATGGTAAAAGAAAAGGATGCTCAAAGATTTTTTTGCTAGGTTTTTCCTATGGTGGGGACAAAGTATTAAACATCAGGTGGTGTAAGGGCTAATGTCCGATATACTTTAAAACTAAGAAGAAAGAATCTTGGAAAACTTTTTGTTTCCAAATCTGTCCTTTTGGAGGTCAATTTCCCAAGGAAAGTTTCCTGGAAAATAATTCCCGTAGATTAAGGGAAAGACGGCTTTGCAATCAGTTTTTTTAAAAATGTCCCTGCAAGAAAACGATCGATTATTACTTAATAAAAAAGGAGTTTGCTAACATGCAAGCTGCAACTATTACATCGCAAAATTTCCGTCCCACTGATTCATTATGTGGCAAAGGAAATCCAGCGATCACAAGATCAGCAAAGTCCAAAATCTTATGTTCCCCTTCGAGCCCAGAATAGTTTTTGTCTGAGGAATTACAACTGCGATTTTTCAGCATGGGATGAATTAAAGGACGCCTATTGAAAGCCAACAACTCAAGCTCCTGGACCAGAAATGACATTTCATTTTATCAATTTTATTCAACCATTTTTTGCCAGCTGAGGTGTATTTTTTTTTAAAAAGTGTATATGTTTGTCCCGCTCTGTTTTTTAATCCCATGTTATTGGTGTTCAGGTACTTTTCCTCCGCCTTTCTTGGGAGGGAAGTCCCCAGTTGTTTTATCCCTATACCCTAACCAGGGAAAGATCATTCCGATCCTAACAACTATCGTCCCCCTATAGCTCTCACTAGTTTTGCTTTGAATTGTAAAACTATTGGAGAGAAGTTAATATTTCTCGATTGTTTTTTTTATGCCAAGTTAGAATGTTTCCCTGGGGGCCCTAGATGTTTTCCCCATGGTGGATTTTCCGGAACAACCGCAGTTAAACTACTGATCACCTTGGCTTCGTTATGAGTCTTTCGTTCCAGGAAATGGCTTTTTGATCAATGGAGAACATGTAGTTTTTTACCTATTCTTTTTTTTGATTTAGAAAAAAAGCTTATGACACAACATGGAGGTGCATGGAATTCTTCAGGACTTGAAGGCCACTTGATTTCCAAAGGATAATTTTACCAACGTTTTTATTCTAATTTTTTGTCTAACAGGCATTTTCAGTGTTTTTAGACTGTCAATTCGACCTTTTTTTTTTCAAACCTTTTTGAGCAGAGATTATGGGTGTCCCTCAGGGTTTAGCAACCCCTTTTCTTCCCACTTCCTGTTTTCAATCTGAAGATTAATAACATCGCCAAGTCCCCCGGTAAAAGTCGGAATTAGATAAGTCATTATTTTTGTTTTGATTGACTTTTCTCCATCTCTGCCAAGGTGAAAAACATTGGCTTGCAGCTAGAGCGTCCAACATCAATTGTGTTGTATAAATCCGTGTCAGCCAGAGGGTTTTTTACTGAAACTGGATTTAAGTTTTTTTTCAGTACTAAGAACAGAGTGTAATTCATTTTTCCAATAGGAAAAAGATCTCAGGTCTAGAAACCAGCTATCAGTCCCCCTTCAATGGTCCAGGTAATTAAAGTTATCCCCAAAACAAGTGAAATTTTATGGGGGTTATATTTTTGATAATAAGCCTTTATTCTTTTTTTTTTTGCCTTCACATTTAAGTACATTAAACAATCCTTGGCCAGTCCCAGGATTTCTTTATTGATTTTTGAATGTTTTGAAAGTTTATTTAGTCCCCACACACTGATTGAGGTGCAGACAAGCGAACTTTTTTATTGTTTGCGATTGGTATCGGGCCCTTTTTGTGAGACCCAAAGCTTTAGATTAAGGGTGTTGAGGGTTATATGTTTTCCTGCACGAAATCCCTTTTACCTTTCAAAGCTCTTTTGATCCCAATCCATCCATCAAGGACTGCGGATTGCCTCCTGTGAGCACATTTTTTCGCACATCTCCAAAAAGAAAGTTTTGAATGTATTGGAAATCGGGTGGGAAACCCCCTCTGGAGCTAAGGAAGGTTGCGTCTTTTTTTCCATGAATTACTAACCTGAAACTGAGGGCTAATCCAGAAAACCCTGCCTAATGATATTGTCCATGGAACCCGCCTTTTAGGGGAGCCAAATATGACTAAAAGCCAAAATGAGATTCTCCACTGGTAATTCCGTAATTTTGCCCCCATTTTTCCGGGCAAGCTTGGCATTGACCTTTGAATGCTGGTTTTTGATGATGGTCCCCCATTACAGACTGATTTACCTCCCTTGGAAAGTCGCCAATCCAGAGATTAATTTATATTTAACTCAATTTTCGAAAGGAAGGTCACCTCCCGAGTGTTTTGCATATAAACAACCTTTATTTTTGTGCCAATTGTGAAAACTTTTATAAAGAGATTATTATCAAGATTTTTTTACTGATGGTTTCTAAAAACAGGAAGAGAGGCTGCAGCACAGCCATTTTGTGTGTGATAACGATTTTTTCAGGAGCCTTACTTTGTTATAGATATGCGGGAATTGTCCATCTGTTTTATTACAGCTGAACTGAAGGCTTTAAATCTGGCCCCTCAGTGCGGTGGATCCAGATCAGAAATCAGAATGAATACCTTAATTATATCGGATTTCATGTCGGCATTGTCGGCTTTGTCAACAAGAGAAGGTGGTCACCACCAGTTTTGCGGAATATTCCATGATCTTCCATACTCCAGCATTTGACTCTTTCGGGAAAGCATATAGATTTTCCCTTGTGGGTCCCCAGTCACATGGGGAATCTATGGTTAAAACTCCGGTGGTGGACAAAGCAGCCAAACAAGCTCCTTCGGTGCAAGTCCTCCTTATCTATCCAGAGACGAAGAGAGAGAACCATAAATGAGGACGTTTTTGTTCCCTCACTTCTGATCATTACGTCATAAATTCCAGTTTACATAATTTGTGTGAACCTTACTGTGTCCTACTAGAAGACATGATAAGGGTAATCAGAAAATTATGAAGATTCCACAACTGAAGTCTATGGTTGTAAATCAAAACCCTAATTCACTATCATCCATGAATAATTGTCACGTTATCAGCAGATTTTAAAAATTCTGTTTGCCCAGATTTAACCAATCCTTTCCCATCGTTGTTAACGTAAACCGTAAAGAGGAATCCGATTTTGTCACGGTTTTACAAATATATAGGCACAGCTAATATAACGCAACATTTTTTTATGGATTATTCAGAAGGGAAGACCCCCCCATGGAGTTGTTGCGTTGTGACAGCCTGTTTTATTTTCAGTGTTTTTAATCATTTTTTATTTTGAACAGAATGTGCTGATTTGATGTGTATCAGCAAGAGAATTTTCTATTTTCCACCAGTGATTTATATCGGTTCCTTTTTTTCTGAGATTTTTTCAGTAGATCTTATTTTTTTCTTTTTTTAAAGAGGTTAAACTAATATTTTTTATAAAAAAATTATAGGTTATTTTTATTAATGTATACAGTGTCCGATGGAAGTTTGGAAAAGATAATTGATGGCAATTTGTCTCCTCCAAAAAATTATAAGTGAAGGGTATAATACTAGTGTGGGTTATTATGTATCCAAGAGACTCCCAGATATGATAGCTTGAGGTCCCCCAGATTTGGCTTTACCTAGTAAGTCCCCGCTGGAACCCCAATAAACACTAACTAAACTAACTAACTAACTTAATGAAGGTCCCCTGGATTCAGGGTAGCTGGGGGGGGGTGATTCATGATTCCATCCTGCTTTCCTTCCCGTATGCCCCTCCATATGCCAAAGAGTCCAGCAGTCCCCCCCTCCATTGGCCAAGCACGTAGCAGTGGGGTAGGGAATCCCACCTGCAAGGGTGTGACTGTGTTGACCTTGTGCAGAGGGAGGCCCGAGAGATGAGGAACAGATCGTTTGGAGCTCTGGGATTCCTCTGTTTTGGACTGAAGGGCCTGCAAATGGACAGGCCGTCTGTACAAGGAAAGACAACGTTTTTTTTTATGTGGCCTGGCGTAGGGCCCTTGAACCTCGATGAGGGCTTGCGGGCTTTTTTTTTCAGGGCTTTTTCTGTATTTTTCAGCTCTGTATGTTTCATGGAGTAACAGGCCCCGGTAGCGGGGGGGGGGGGGGGGGGGGGGGGGTGGGGGGTGAGGGGAGGCTTCTTTTTTCTTCTTCTGCCTCCTTTGATATTTGGACATTAGACTCCTGCTCCCACTCCCCATTTCCCGAATAGCATCTTGCTGCCAGAGAGCCCCCGTCCAAGTAATAGACATGATAACAGGATTCTTTGGGGAACTGGTGGTGGGATGTGTTTCCAAGGGTGAGGGACTTTTCCTTTCAATGGCCCCGCTTTGGAATCTTTTTTGGGGCCCAACCACCAGGAATTGCTTGCAAACTGGATTAGAGGGGAGGGGTTTTTCCGTCGCCTCCAGGGAGGACGGCAAAGACACGCGGGGTATCACTTTTTTTTTGTGGACAGTTTTCTTTTTTTAATTGTGAGCATTTTTTTGTAAAGAGGTCCATTTATCGTTTTCAACCATGTAATGCTTTAAACCTCGGCCCCACTGTTGGATCTTTGTTTGACACAAAGTTTGGAGTCCGACCACTGTACACCTGGCAATAAAAGCACCAACCTGCGTACAGCGCGAAGTCGTCAACGAACAGAGCGGACTAGAGCTTCTGGTTTACTGATTTTTCCACAATGTCGTTGAGTAGTTGGTTTATTGTCAATCTCATAAGTGTTGTCCCCCCAAATCATCATTAGAAAAGTTGACCAGAAGAACTTTATTATGACAGCACATACCGGACGGCGAGAACAGACAGTTTTTTTTAAATTTCAAAATAGTTTATGTTTTAACGTGTTTTTTGTTTTTTCTCATCCTGAATCATCCATATCTTTGTGCAGAGTATTTAAACACTCCCATCCATTGATCCGAGTACACTCAACCCCTTAGGCCCCTTGCTTCAGCTGTCTGTCAACAGTTAGAAAAAGCCCGACGGCGTGACCCACCATTTGCTTGTTATTATAACCTCCCTGGTGACAATTATTTATTTTTTTTTTTGCTGTCCCCCCCAACCCATTCTGCGCCACCTCATGAGTCCAGTGCAACCCAACGCCGCTCATATTTCCGACACCCCCCGTCCACCAGCCACCAGCCCCGGTTCGGCCTCCGCCCCGCAGCCCCGCCCCCCCCCAGTAATTCCACAGGGAGCAAATGTCCACAATGTCCCCCAAGTGTTAAGAGGCAACCCATCGTAGGAAGACACTGCACTGGCTGGCCGAGTCCACTTTGGTGATGTTCAGTGGGCGCCCTGTTTCTGATCTAACAATACGCGGAACAACCAACCTGCTAAGCCCCCCCTTTACTGACGACAATAATTGCTTTAGTCCCGCTAGAGAGCCCCGGGCGCGAGGTGAGGCTCTTTCCCTCCGTAGGCGCCAACCGCCCCACGTCCGTCCCCCAGCCGACAGCCCCCAAGGACTCGCCTGATACCGTTGAGCCCGACGGAACCCAAAACCAAGACAACTAGACGTGGAGAGGACAATCGAAATTTGAGTTTCCACCATGAGAGGCAGGGCATGAAGGGCCACAGAATTAGAGGCTTTTTCCTTTTTTTTCTTTCCTTTTTTTTTTTTTTTTGATGCTGGACGATGGGAATGAGGATGATTTTAAGGATGATGTCCATTGAGGGCCCTACGCCTCCTAATGAGTATTTGTTAATCAAAAATAGTAAATCTAAAAGACAGAGAGAACGAGATTCCCAGACTCAGAATGAGGAATTTAAGAGAGGTTGGCTTAAGAGAAAGGTAAAAATTCAAAATACCTGGCCATCGCGCTTTTTCTTTTGGTGGAAAGCCAAAAGACTCCAAAATGAAATTTTCCATAGCTCTGATTTCCTCTCCCCTTTTTGCCATTTCTAAGTGGTTTTTGAGGGAGTTTTCTTTCCACCAGGTTTTGAAATTTCAAAATGATCAGAAAATTAAGATATTTCAGGTAGTTATCATTGTCCCAAATTGTGCGACAGAAGCGTGCGTCTCCGATTGTTTGTTGAAAGAGATGGAATCTCACATTTAAGCATATCACAGTGAAAGGTATACTATTCATCCCTCTTATCGTCAATTATTCGAAAGGGGGTAGATTAGATGTGCATGATCTAGCTGGACTTGGCTTGGGGATCCAGAAATTTTCCAGGACTGAGATGAAAAGTCAGGGTGTGTTTTTACAGGTACAATAGAGAGTCCCAAAAATCCTCTAAAGGAAATAACAAAAATTTTGAAACCGAAACACGCTATTCCCCTTTGACTTTTGCTATTCCCCCCACCACTCCCCCGGAGTTTTGTCCAAAGTGGGTTTTATGTTTTTACGTGATTAAAGTTTTTTCACACCTTTGTACCATCTCCCTTGTATGAGATTTTTTATTTCCAACTGTCAACGCTTTTGGCCATTCCCAGTCCGAGCCCTGTCGGGGTCAGGAGATTTTTTGCCCGTAGACTGTGGTCCAGAAGAAAGCATGGAAATGGGGCCTTTGTACAAATGCCTGTTAGTCCTGGCCGTCCCAATTGTAAGGTGAACCATCCCAGCAAATTCCCAAAAGCTGTTCCAGTGTGAAAAAGGGAAATGCGAGATTTTCAAAAAATAAAGATTGTAGAAGGAAATGGTTTTTTTTCCCTTTTCCCGGAGGCTAGGAGTTAGTGGAGGTCAGGGACATTCCTTCGGCTGATTACTTATGCAACAGAAAGGAGGTTTTAACGATTTTCTGTCGAAACCGTTTTTCTCGGTGATAATCTAGGAGCAGCATCCCTTCACTACCTCTAGAAAAGAAATTGACAGAAATGTTTGGTCCCATTCAGTTTTTTGGATCGGCGTTACGTGCTTGAACAGTCGGTGGAGGTTTTGTCTCGCGGAAATGTAACGGTGTTACAATCAGGCAGTGTACAACAGGCCTTCGGTCCATGCCTGGTTAGGTTGGAGGTTTGTTTCGGTATGTGCAGGAAGCTGTGGATTCAGAGTCAGGGGTTGAGGGACCGGAGGAAAAGTTGTCCCCCTTCGCGCTTGTCGCACAGGCCCAATGGCAGCATTGCGGGACGGGCCACCGCAGGTGAAGGAGCGTCCCCTTTTTCGGAACTCCCAGACCTTCCTAAGGGAAAATCTCGAAGCCAGGTATTTGGCGCAGCAGTTTTCAGTCCCCGGGATAAGAAGCCCAATTCCCAGTAGGTTAACGAAACAACTTAAGAAATTTATCAGGAGCATCCGGCTTCTGATCTTGCCCTGAAGAACCGTTTAAGTTTCTTATGGTTGGAACAGCCGAAGATTTTCGGAGAATTGGAATGATACATATTTCTTTTTTTAACACCTAACATGGACCATACTCCAGTGGAAACATAAGGAAGTTTAAAGCAAATGTTCGAGACCTTGCTCCTATTATTTGAACCAGAGTAATAGATCTTTCGGAATTTGCCTCCTTCAAAGGAAACCCCCTTTTTTAAACTGCAAGTAAGAAGCATGAGATTTCCTGGTTTTTTCTCCTGTTTTACTCAAGCCAGCTTCCTGAGACTTTCACGGAGAGGCCGTTTTCTCCTTTACAATACCTAATTCGGTACCTACACATACAGAAATTCCACTTTCAGACGGATTATGGAGGGCATGGCAGCTCGTATTCGTTTTAAACAGGTTTTGTTAACGAAATAATGTTTTTTTGTCCCTGTTTTATTTTATCTCCATCTATCTGTGGAATTTCGAAGAGTCATTTTTGCATGGTTTTTTTTTTAAATTTTTTCTCAGCCTTCCCCTAAGCCCATTTTTTCTTTTATGGGTGACTTGAATGGTCCCCAAATTCTTCACACAGTTGGGGAAGTAACCGCACAAATTTCTTCCAAGGGAAAGTTTCTTGAAGATTTTCTATCGGAATCATGAAATCTCTGTTCGTTTTGAATTCAGGCTTCACCGAACCTTTTGGTTTCTCCTTCTGGTTTCTTATGACTCACTTGGAATTTTTTGTCCCATTTTGTTGACCCCTTCCTTAATTTTTTTATTGGACTTAGAAAATGCAAGGTTTTCCAATTCGTACCCTAAGCGGGGGGGGGGGTGAGTGATCACTATTCCGGTTTTTTTAATTTCTTTTTTACGCAATCCAATGCAGGAGTCCCCCCGGGAAACCTGGAAGCTTCTCTTCTGCCAGATTGGAGACCTTTTTTATCAGCAACAGATATTTAAGTAGACTACAGCACTATGAATCTGTTTTGCAGAGTTTTTATGGAATGATCCCTGTAGATTTTACAGTTCAACTAAAGTGATAGAAAGAAGAGTGGCTAAGGAAAGCTAATTCCCCCAAAGTCTTCGTGAATAAACCAAATGATGTTAAAGACCCCTTGGTTATGATATAGAGTGCAAAAACTTTTTTTAATGGGTAAGAGAAAAGGTGCTCAAATATTTTTTATTTGCTAGGTTATCCCTATGGTGGGGAACAAAGTTAAACAACAGGCCGTGATATGGGCAAATGTGGGTCCCGGTATACCTTTTTAAACACTAAGAATAAAAGAATCCTTGGAAAACTTTTTTTGTTTTCAAATCTGTCCCTTAAAGTTCAATTTCAAGGGAAAGTTTTTGGAATAATAATCCCGTAAGATTAAGGGAAAGTCGGCCTGCATCAGTTTTTTTTTAAAATGTTTTTGCAAGTAAAATGATCGATTTATTACTGAAAAAAGGAGGATGCTAACTTGCTATAGCTCTGCCTACTATTCATCAAAATTCGTCAGCTGATCATTATTTTGCAAAGGAATTCCCCAGCGTATCAAAGATCAGCATAGACCAAAAATCTTGTTTACCTTTCGAGCCAGAATAGTTTTTTCAGAAGGATTACAAACTGCTTTTTTCAGCATGGGATGAGTTAAAGGAACGCCAAATTTTTTTGAAAGCCAACAACATCAGCTCCTGTACCAGATGACTTTCATTATCACTTTTATTCAACATTATGTCAGCTGAGGGTATTTTTTTAAAAGTGTTTTTGTTTTTGTCTCCTGTTTTAATCCACGTTTTTTGGTGTATTTTTCAGGGTATTTTATCCACCTTCTTGACAGAAGCGGTTGTATTTTACCCTATCCTTAAACCAGGAAAAAGATTCATTCGGATTCCTAAACAACTATCGTCCTATATCTCTCACTAGTTTGCTTAAGTAAACATGGAGAGAATTGGTAATATTTTCTCGATTGTTTTTTATGGCCATTTATTATTTTCGAATGTCTGGGGGCCCCTATAGATGTTTCCCCAGTGTGGATTCCCGGAACAACCGCAGTACAACTGAATCATCTGGTTCCGTTTTTTTTTATGAATTCCTTTCATCCAGGAATGCATTTTGATTCAATGGGAGAACATTAGTTTACTATTCTTTTTTGAATTTTAGAAAAAAGCTTTATGGACCACAACATGGAGGCATGAATTCTACAGGGTAAGAGAAAAGGTGCTCAAAGATTTCCCTTTTGGGCAAATTAGGAAAAATCTCCTAATGGTGGGGAAACAAAGTTAAACATCAGGCGTGTAGGGCTAAGTGTCGGTATACTTTTAAAAACTAAGAAGAAAGAATCTTGGAAAACTTTTTGTTCAAATCTGCCCTTTTAAGGTCAATTCAAGGAAAGTTTGGAAAATAATCCGTAAGATTAACCGTTCAGTGCCTCACAATAGTACAAAAAAAAGGTGTTCCAAGGTGCCGGGGAAATCTCATGTTTTGGGGGGTCATAATTAACAAAAAATTCTACTCAGAAACTAAAAAGATAGAAAAATAAAATCTATATCATTTTTGAAGGAAATGAATGAAGATTTTGAATCTGGGTTCTTTTGTTTTAATTTTGGTAAACAAAAGTATTTAGGCTTGTAGATTTGGATAGATTTTTTTTGCACGATCAAAAACATATGTATTTACCACATCCAAACAAGAACACACAGCAAAAAAGTTGAAAATAAGTTTGTATTGTCACACTACACCTGTAAATGAAAGTAAAACAAGTTTGGAAGTCTATCAAGAGCTCACACTCGATGCAGACTGACCAGTCCCACGACCACGCCCCCCCCCCCCCCCCTCCCCACCACACCCCCTTGCTCAACTTAACCCTCTCTTTCACTCCTCATCTTCCCTTACCTTTTCGTCTGCACCGTGTCACGCCGCGAGCAGGCCACGATCCCCTCTCCACTGATTTCACATCACTGGACCCCTGAGTGTACACACTTGGCTGGCTCGTTCGACTGACGCTGTCACTGAACACACACTGAGAGGTCACAGAGCCCTACTCAATAACTGACGAATATGGTCGGCCAATTCCACCACTATCATCATCTCCCTTCATGCTCGAGTTAGTCGTTGATAAAAGATTATTGTGTTTGTCAAAAATCATCAGCAGAGCCTGCTCAGCTGTGAAATACGTTGACTTGGTCGCTGGGCTTGTCAGGTTGCGCCGCCATCTTTGCAAGCGAGACACGAAGTGCTGGCTGGGCACCCCGTCAGTGATAAGAATAAATGGGCTTTCCCCTCAAGTGTGGTCATTTACATATTATTTTTTAAAACTACGAAAATATAAGGCTTTCTACGCAAACCCTTTTTTGAGTCCGTTGATAGAAATAGTAACGAATGAAAACTCAAGAAAAATGCATGACGTCAGGGGACTGCCCATAGGCACATGGAAAGCACTTTATTTCCCCCGTCAGCTGACGACTAAGGCGCTCAAGGGTTTAAGGGAAAGTCGGCTGCATCAGTTTTAAAATGTTTGCAAGTAAAAGGATCGATTATTACTGATAAAAAAGGAGGTTTGCTAACTTGCTAGCTGCTATATTCATCAAAATTCATCAGCTGATCATTATTGCAAGTGAAATTAAGGTATCAATATGATCAGGCGAGTCAAAATCTTGTTCCTTCGAGCCGATGTTCTGAGGATTACAACTGAGTTTCAGCATGGTGGAGTTAATGGACGCCCATTTTTGAAAGCCAAACAACTCGGTCCTGGACCAGTTGACATTTCATTATCAATTTATTAACATTTGCCAGCTGAGGTTTGTAAAAGTGTGGTTGTCTCTGTTTAAATCATGTTTGGTGTTCAGGGTATTTTTCCACTTCTTGGACAGAAGCGGTGTTTATCCTCTATTCCTAAAAAATCCAGGGAAAGATCATTCGGATCCTAAACAACTATCGTCTATGCTCTCACTAGTTGCTTTTGGTAAAAACTTTGGGTGGAGATTGGTATAGTCGCGATTGTTGGGCTGTCTAAGAATTCTCCCGGGGGCTTAGATGTTTACAGTGTGGATTCCGGAACAACCGCCCAAGGTTTTTTTTTTATACTGTTCATCTGGTTAGGTATGAGTCTTTCATCAGGAATGCTTTTGATCAATGGAGATCATGTAGTTTATTCTTTTTTGATTTATGTGAAAATGCTGATGACACAACATGGAGGCATGGTATTCTGCAGGACTTGAGGCACTTGATTTTCAATGGTTATTTTCCAATGTTTATTGCTAATTTTGTGTCTACAGGCATTTTCAGTGTTTAGACTTCTTTCGACTTTTCAGATCCTTTTGAGCAGGAGAGGGGTTGTCCCTCAGGGTAGCATCCTTGATCACTTCGGTTCTAATATGAAGATTATTTTCATCGATCCAGTCAGTTAAGTTGGTATCGATAAGTCATTTGTGTTGTTGACTTATCATCTATTTGCATGGGGAAATAACTGTGGACTGCAGCTGAGCGTCAACTTCATTGCCTGTGTTAATCGTGTTCAGCAGGGGTTACTGAAAATGGATTTAAGTTTCAGCTTACTAAGACAGAAGTGTATTCATTTTCCATCGGAAAAAGATCTCTGGTCTTAGAAACCAGAGACATATCAGTATCAATGGTCAGGTAATTAAAGTTTCCAAACAAGTGAAATTTAGGGGGTTATTTTTGATTAATAAGCTTTTCTTTTTAGCCTCACATTAAGTACATTAAACTATCTTGCCAGTCAGGTGTGAATGTTTTGAAGGTTATTTGTCACACTGATGGGGGCGTGCAGTACAAGCGAACTTTGTTGCGATTGTATCGAGCTTTGGTGAGACAAACCTAGATTTGGGTTGTGTGGTATATGGATGCTGCACGATAGTCTTACCTCAAATGCTATTGATCCAATCCATCATCAAGACTGCGGATTGTCTGGGAGCACTTCGGACATCTCCAAAAAGAATGTGTGTATGCTAGAAACGGGCGTATTCGTGAACCCCTCTGGAGCTAAGGGAAGGTGCGTCTTTCAATGAACGACTACCTGAACTGAGGGCTTGTCCAGAAATCCCCTGCCTATGATATTGTCTTTGAACCCAGCATTTTAGGAGCCAAAATATGACTTAAAGCCAAATGAGATTCCTCCAGGGGATATTAGTATTTTGCCATTTCGGGGACAGCTGGCATTGCCTTGTTGTGTTGATGATGTCCATTCAGCTGATTTACCTCCTTGGGAAAGTCGCCAATCCTGAGATTAATTTATTTTTAATTCAATTTCGACAAGGAGGTCACCTCGATGATGTTGCATATAAACAAACTTTATCTGGGCAATGTGAACTTTATAAAGATTTTATCTAAGATTTTTTCTGATGGTCTAAGAAGTGAGAGGGCTGCTGCTGCCATTGTGGCGTGATATCGATTTTCAGGAGCCTTATCTTTGTTAAGATTGCGGGATTGAGTCATCTGTTTACACTGCTGAACTGAAGGCTTAAATTGGCCCTCTGGGCGGTGTCAGATCAGTTAGAATGATTTCCTTATTTTTATCGGATTCATTGTACGGCATTGTCGGCTTTGTCGACAAGAGAAGTATCAATCCAGTATTTACGCGGATATTCTTGGTCTTCAAACTCAGCTTGTCTTGCGGGAAAGGAATCTAGTTTTCTTTGTGGTGTCCCAGTCACTTGGAATTATGGTAAGCTCAGTGGTGGACAAAGCAGCAAACAAGCTTCTCGGTGCAAGTTTTCCAGGAGGCCTATGCAGTTTGTTCTCACGCTGATCTACGTCATAAATCCAGTTTGTTTGTCGCTGATGATACTGTGGCAGATGTGTAATGGTGTAATCAAATTCATATTAAATTGTTTAAATTAATTTGCCAAATTTAACCAATCCTTTCCCATCAGGTGGTCTTCGTAACCAGTAAGAGGGAATCGGATTTTGTCCGGTTACATATTGGGGCACCGTTATATAAGCCACAGTTGGATATTCAGATGGAAGGACCCCCCATGGTGTGTTGCGTGTGTCCAGCTTGTTCAGTGTTAATCATTTTTTGATGAATGTGCCTGGATTTGATGTGTATCAGAGAGTAAGTCTTTTCCACAGTGATTTATCGGTTCTTTTTCTCATGAGATTTTCAGTGGATCTTATTTTTTCTTTTTGAAAGAGGTAATCTATATTATAATATATAGGGTTTTAGTAATGTATACAGGTGCGAAGGAGTTGAAAGATAATTGTGCTTTTGTCCGCATAAATTTTAAAGTGATGTGTTAATACTAGTGTGGTATATGTATCAAGGAGACTCAGATATGATTAGTGTGGTCCTGATTTGGCTCCTAGTAGTCCGCTGCTGGGGACAATAAAACCTCAAAACCCACCCATACGAATAAAAAAAAATAAAACCCCCTAGATAAACACTAACTAACTAACTAACAACTATTGTATTCTACTCGTCCACTAGCATTCTAAAGAAAATTCTGGATCCAAACTAATTTGCAACAAGGCGGATAACTTTCTGACAAAAGTTCAGAATTCACTGAAATCACTATGCAACTAGCACTAACCTTATCAACTCTACTACAAAAGGATCAGAATTCACTGAAATCCCTATGCACTTACACTACCCGTATCAGCTCAACTACATACAAAAAAATGTAAATTGCCACAATTGCAGAAGTAATACTTTGTCCAGCCACAATTCTCTCCCTTCTGACAGTTATGGTCCCCATAACTTGGGCCTATTGTATAGCATTGCCGTTTGCACCCACCCAAAAATACATTAAAAAAATCCTTGGCGACAATATTAAACCCTCAACAGGTTATCTTGTACAAAGCTAAAATTACAACCTCAACAGTTGTGACTGGTTAGAAAAAAACTACCAACACCTGAAGTAATAGCAAGATATATTCGCTGTATTTCAAGCTTCATCGGCTGCTACATGGACCGAACTGCAAGAAAGCAACACCGAACGCTTAAAAACGTGAACAACTGAATTAAAATCACACAGTAGGCCTATTTAAAATGCACAGGGTTTTTTTCAATAAAGTTCAGTAGATGAACATGTTCACACACACAACACGCACCGTAGGGCCCGTGGAATCACCGCCGATTAAAAAACAATAGACTAAAAGAGAGATGGGAGGAACTGGCGTGGAAAGGGTGGGGAGTGGGAGGGGGAGAAAGAAAGAGGGGGTAATAAAGGGAATAGCTCAATTTAACCTAGTAAAATTCAACTGTACATGATTCACACACACATGTACACCACACACACACACACACGCTCTCCACACACACTCTCCTTTCGCTCTCTCAAACCTAACCGGCAACATGCATTGTATGCATTTATAACACACACCCACAACCGCCACACACACACACCCAACACACCATGTTTTACCAAGGAGAAATTCTGACTGTAAGACTTGAAACAGATACACACCCCAAAACGTACACGCTCAACAAACATACACACACCATACACACACCACATACACACACACAACACCAAACACAACACACACACACACACCACAACACACACATACACACACACACACACACAAACACACACACACCAAACACACACTCATACACAACAGAGCGCACACACACCACACCACACACTTGCCTAACACACACCAAGGGCTAATCTCCAGACCAACCGTGTGACAGCACTTAGACCGACAGGTAGATTCGTTAGAATTCAAAACAAAAAGCTTCAGCACACATGGCAATTAAAACTTGCCGAATGGGTCATGAAAAGATCATATAATACGTCATAAATAATCAAAATCGCAGTATCTACGACAAGATATACGGAGGGACAGCAGTTTACAAAACCCAATCGGGCCTGGGCTTACAATACACAATAACCCTCCAATGTCTCGCGCTTTTCTGTCGCCTCCTAAACTGAGCATCGCATTCTGTAGGACATCGATTTTCAACTTTTCCCAAACATGCGGTCCATGTTTCACTTGTAGCTCTCTTGTCTGTCATTTTTCTGATCTTCCTTTTTAAGTAATCTTGAAAATGCAGCTTTCCCAACAAAGTATTCAGGGGAGTACGGCAATTTAATTGCCTATACTGTCTTGACTCCGCATCGTCAATCTTCATTCTCACATACCGGGATGACCCTAGCGCAAGACAACTTCCTTTTTTAATAGGTAGTGTTCCCCCATGCCCCATTAAATTTCACATTGGAATACATAGTTGCAAACCAACATTCTTCATCAAAAACCTTCAAAAACGAAATTCAATGTTCAACAAACATCTGCAGCATAACGCAAGGAACTGCTTCAGCCACGGTTGGAAGCAATTATCAAACACCAACAAAAACCTTTCCCAACAACAACAAAAACCAGTGTCCACTTGGATCTGAATATATTCCACATGCCCATGTCAAAAAAGACCAAAAAAAAAAAGAAAGAAACTAAAGATTCCAAAGATGGAGGAGGTTGCATGCCTATCCTAACATGCTATCCACTCACCAAAAAATTCTTATTCCTCTTCAGCGTGGCGGGAACCCCTTGTTGGAGCGGGGCAAGATTCGCCGGACAGTCATTACGCTCTGTCTGTAAGTGGTTCTGATCAGGGGACTGTGGGCAGCAGGTGGGTTAGGAGGGGGTTTCATGGGAGGTTCCTGGGCTTACTTTGTCAGTGGGCCATGGGACAATGTGCCACTACAGAGGTGTGGTCACTGCTGGAGGAGGCTCAGAGCGACTCTCAGGATCCATCTTCCAACGAGGCTCCTCGCACAGAGGGGAGAAGAAACTGACATAAAATTTCATGCTGTTCACCCTCACCGTAGTGCCAACACCATCCAGTGGGTCCCTTTAGGGCAATGGGGAATGGGCCCACCTCAGGGTCAGGCACTGAACCACAAAAGAAAATCCACTCCCCCCAGATATCCTGGATCTTATTCCGCCCTGGCCTATGTTTTTGGTCTAGGACAAGATCTCCGGTTGGAGGTTATGGGGTGGGATTGCCATGGGTCTTGCCTGGTCTTCTCCTGGGAAGCATGGATGTGGGTTTCTCCCCTGCTTTTCTGTGAGCCAATCTCAAACGCTCAACATGTCCCTCCAACCACTGGGTGGCATGCACTGCCTTCATCTCTTCGTTCTCTCCAGAATGATATCCATGGGGAGCCGGGGTTTCCTTCCCACAACATGAGTAGAATGGGGACATCCCTGTGGCACTGTTGTGGTGTACGTTGTACATCCACGTTATCTCTGCCAAATGCTGAGGCACGACGTTTTTCTCTTCAGGGAATGGAGAACTCCTGAGCATGTTTGTGCAGGGTACGATTATATCGTTAGAACTGGCATTTCATGCAGGGTTGTAGGAGGTTGTAGGGACTTTGCTATTCCGTAATGGTGGCATATGCTTGAATATGGCCAATCGAAAACAACGAACCTTATCAGTGTGAATCCGTTGTGGGATACCTAATGCTGGAACATTTTCTGGATCAGAGCTTTGGCGGCTACACAGCAGATGTCTGATTCGTGTTGGGATGCCTCTGTGTACTTGGATTGAAAATGTATGTTGTTGACTATGAACATTTTCTGTGCCATCACTGGCGGGCTCTATACAGTGAAGTCAACTGCATATGACCTCCAAGGGGTTTGGTAGCCCAGCTGATGAACCATGGGGTGTGGGCCTCTTTGTTCGGCCACCTTGGCTGTCTGACCCAGCGCCAGCAACGCTTGCACCATTCATACACATCTAGATGCTTGTTGGGCCAAAAACCACTCGCTGTCGGAGATGGCCCGAGAGTCCTTTCTGGCGACACCTTGTTGACAACAGTCCTGGTGTGCCATGTGGAGGAGTGATGGGCTGAAGCGCCGTCTGGGGCAACGAGCTGTGACACGTCCCTCTGGCAAATCCTCCACCGCTCTGTAAAGCACCTTCTCTTTGAGATGCAAGCCCGGTCAAAATGCCGCAGCAGGGCTTTTGGTCAGCATCCATGGTCCAATTGCTTCAGGAGGATGACAATGGGACTCCACAAATGGGATTGGTAGAGCTATGATGCTGTCTTTCCGCGGTGCCGTCCTGTGATCTCAGATAGCGATATGAAGGAAACATGCATAGCTGGGGGTGGCTCAGGAAGAGAGACAGATGGGAAGTCAGTTCACTTGGATTGCCTTCCAATGGTTCCACGTTTGTGCGATATTGAACGATTTCATTGCACTCGTTCCGACCATTGCGTGTCCCACTACTCGAGACTGCGTCACCTCTTCTCGCCAGGGACCTCTGGCCTGGACACAGGGGTTTCGAGATAGTGCTATCCAGCATTCATGTTCTCTCTCCTGATCGCTACTTCAGCGTGAAGTCAAAAACTTTGCCCAAGTCAGTGACTTCTTTGCTCTACTGCCTAATTTGGCTGTATGGATGTGTCTAAGGGGGGTTGTTATCAGTCAGAAATACAGTGTGGGTGCCCAAAAGGTAAGGGTCGTAACTGTTTTCGCACATGCGCCCATTTAGTGCCAAGAGCTCCAGCTTCATGCTACTGTAGTTGAGCCTATTTCTCTTCTGATGACGGAGAGACTGACTGGCCATATGCGACAACCCGCTGCCTCCTTCCCTGGTGTTGTGAGAGCACAGCCCCCAAGCCGTCCAAGGAAGCTTCTGTTTCCAGGACAAGGCAGTTTGAAATCTGCGTTTACCCTATAGTACGGGTGGCTGAGGTCAAGCTTTTTTAGATCCTCAAATGCCTTTTGACACTGAGGATTCCATGCCTTCAAAAAATAGATACAGCTGGCTCTTACGCTTCTTTTCCTTTCTCTTGCTGGTATGTCAGAGAGACCTGGTGGTTAAGTGGTTTTGCTTAGTAGACTGGCAAAACCCTTCACAAAGCGCTGAGAGCGGGCAAAACCAGGAAAGATCTCAAGTTCTCTTTGCAGTGATTGCGGTCTTGGCCAGTCTCTGCCACAGCTGTTGATCTTCGAGTCGGACGTTGCGATTCCTTCAGACGAGACCGTGTACCCCAAAGATTCCACTGCAGTTGTGCAATATGACTTTCTGGGTGTTGTGCTTCAGCCCGACCCTCTCGCAACGCTGAAATACAATTTTCAGGCGCTCGAGATTGTTCTCGAAAGTCTGACTGTTGACTGCAGTCATCAGTTATACCTGGAGGATTTGGAATCGCAGATCATTCATTGTGCTTTGTCATCAGCCTCTGGAAAGTTGATGGGGCGGTGGACCCAAACCCAATTGGGCATTATAGGTTATTCGAACAATCCGAATGGGGTGATGAAGGCTGTTTTGTGCATGTCTTCCTCAGCCAGGCAAATCTGATGGTAGCAACTTGCCAATCAGAGTGGAAAACATACTTAGCCCCTCCAAGTGCATACAACTGAATCATCTATCTTGGGTGGGGATAGGCATCTGGTATGGCCTTCTAATTTAGGCGACGGTAATCGACGCAGAAGGCGGATAGAGTTGTCCTTCTTTCGGACAACTTCTACGGGATGATAAGCATGGAGCTTTTTTCGGACAATCTTTCTGTCCATAAGAGTTTGGATATGTCCTTCACCTCCTGGTACTGCGTTGGTGGATCCTCGTTAGGTCGAGGCACCGGGTCATCATCCTTATGGCGGATATTGTGTGTGGACACTGTCTGTGTTACCCCAAGGTCACAGTTTCATCGCGGAATAACAGGTCCGCATTTGCTTTCAGCAACTCCTTAGCTGCTTGCCTTTTGGCTGTCAGTTGCGTCTATGACCTCAGGTTAATGGGGTACTCTCCGCCTTGTACCTCACTATCAGTCTCAGTGGGAGTTAACTGAGACATGGATCTGATAAACAGCTAACTTCCACTGGACACTTTGCCTGGGGGGCAGCTCTGGTTTTGAATAGCCTTGCACTGTGCCAACTTCTTGTCCTTGGTCTCAAGACAATCGCCTTCGTCATTGACATTAATGACTGAAAAAAAAGCCAATTGCCTTCAATCTTGCTTTACCGTGGGTGGGACAAGCATACCTTTGTGACTGAAGTTCGGGAAGTGGCTCAGTCAACTACTTCCTGGTCCTGCAGTGTTCTATTTACTGCCCAGTTGCTCTGAGGCTGGCCACTGCCCGAGGCGGGAGTACACAGACTCCATTCTGACCACCCGTGCAAAACCCTGCACCACTGGGGGCACTGACTCTGGCATTACCTACCGCAACACTATTCATCCCTAGGATGGACAGGAACATACATGTGGATGTAGAAGGAACTCACCGAATGCCCTTTCACTTTCCGTGGTGCCACAGATTCCACGTCGGCTTCAAAATATTCCGACGTAGGGAATGTCCAAGCCATTAGCTTGCAGTGAACTCGCAGCAACCAGCCTCTGGTTGTAGGGTGGTGAGCACCTAAGAGTTCTTTGAATGTGCTTCCCCATATGGTGACCTGTGACCAGTGTCCACAAGGGCATCAACTTCCTTGTTTTATTAATCCATTACCTTGGCATATGGACATCTCCCTAGGATTTTATTGAGAGTGAGCGGAAGTTGCCCCTCAGCTAAGTGCGACTCGCACTACTGAGGTATGACGTTTCCCTGCCCTCCACAGATTCTTGGACAGGTGCGGTGAATATGGACCTGGCCTATCCACACCCCTAGATTATTGGATCCCATCTATGGCAAACGGCAGTTTCCGCCTGCCTGCCACTTCCCTTGATTGTGGCTTTGGGGCTTCTATGCACAGAGCTGATCCTCCATCTGTCTCATCCTGCCCTCATTTTTGGTAAATTTTTCTACTATGGCCTCCAGGGCTTGGATCTGCTTGACGGATGCCCTTCCGCCTGAGCCGAGACAGCTTCAGTGGCACCCTCATTTCTCCTCATCTTCCATCCATATTAGAGCCTAATCTCTAAGCTCTAGTAGGACGGAATTTGGGATTTTGTGCGTCTGCTCTCTCAGACGCTCTTCTTATCTGCCCATTGCAGAGACCAGCCACAAAATGGTCTCGCAGGAATTTTCTGATCCAGCGGCCCTGCTGCATTGCATCCTCTTTTCCTTCTGCCTCTTTGTCAATCTGTGTAAAGCTTTGTTCAGCCTGTGGGAATACTCCTGACCCCTTCCATACCCCCTCTGTGTCACATCTGTAAAGGCTTTGTTCAGCCTGTGGGATTACTCCCTAGACCCCTTCATTACCACCTCTGTGAAGATGGAGTTAAAAAGTCCCCAGCGCTGACTTCTTGTAAAAGGCTTTGTTCAGCCTGTGGAATACTCCTACCCATTCATAACCCCTCTGTGAGATAGGAGTAAAAAAGTACCCCAACAGCTGTCATCTGTTAAGGCCTTTGTTCAGCCCTGTGGGAATACTCCCCTAACCCCCCCCCCCCCCCCCAACCTTCATACCCCCTCTTTGTTCACATCTGTAAGGCTTTGTTCAGCCTGTGGGATTACTCCTGACCCCTTCATACCCCCTTGTGAGATGGAGTAAAAAGTCCCCAGCAGCTGACATCTGTATAAGGTTTGTTCAGCCTGTGTGGAATACTCCCTGACCCTTCATACCCCCTCTGTGAGAGAATGGAGTAAAAGTCCCCAGCAGGATGACATCTTTAAAGGCTTTGTTCAGCTGTGGGAATACCTCCCATGACCCTTCTTTCATACCCCCTCTGATGAGATGGAGGATAAAAAGTCCCAGCAGCTGACCTATCGGTAAAGGCTTTGTTCAGCTGTGGGAATATACACTCCTAACCCCTTCATACCCACTCTGTGAGATGGAGAAAATAGTCCCAGCAGCTGTCATCTGTAAAAGGCTTTTATTCAGCCTGTGGGAATACTCCCTAACCCCTTTCATACCCCCTCTGTGAGAAGGAGTAAAAAAGTCCCCAGCAGCTGACAATCTGTATAGGCTTTATTCAGCCTAGTGGGGAATACTTCCCTAACCCCTTCATACCCCCTCTGTGTGATGGAGTAAAAAGTCCACAGCAGCTGGACATCGTTAAGGCTTTGTTCAGCCTGTGGGAATACTCACTAAACCCCTTCATACCCCCTCTGTGAGATGGAGAGTAAAAAGTCCCCGCAGCTGACACTCGGTAAAGGCTTTTGTTCAGGCCTGTGGGGATACTCCCTAACCCCTTCATACCCCTCTGTGAGATGGCGTAAAAAAGTCCCCAGACAGCTGACATCTGTTAAAGGCTTTGTTCAGCCTGTGGGAATACTCCTAACCCCTTCATACCCCCTCTGTGAGATGGAGTAAAAAGTCCCAGCAGCGACATCTGTAAAGGCTTTATTCAGCCTGTGGAATAATCTAACCCTTCATTACCCCCAATCTGTGAGAGGAGGTTAAAAATTCCCCCAGAAGACTGACATCTGTAAAGGCTTTATTCAGCCTGTGGGAATACTCCCTAACCCCTTCATACCCCCTCTGTGAGATGGAGTAAATGTCTTTCCAGCAGTGAGGACAGACGTTGCTCTCCGCACTCCTTTATAGAATTTTGAAGGGTAGGCTCATCGGGGGTCATATCCGTGACATCCGTGGGGTGCACAACAGTTCACTATTGACACATTCTGTCAAGTGGCTATATTTTACCCCCCCCCCCCCCCCCCCCCCCCCCCCCCCCCCCCCCCCACCTGATATCTACTTTTTCACCTTGATCCGCCCCTTGAAGACCCCTACTTGACCAATATTCTTAACATCCTTCTCAAACTCTTCCACGGGTTGGGTGCCCTGTACTGAAAAATACCTTGATTGACTTTTCCTTGGAGCTTTAATTAACTCTGAGCATTACTTTTTCAAAGCATGCTAGTTAGTCAGCAAAGACTGTCCAAAGGTCAGGACCTCAGCCATCTTTTCAATAATCTTTTGGAAATAGGTATTATACTAAAAGGTTACGGCTAGAAAACAAACACACACAAATTGGGAAAATGAAATCCTAGTTATATCAGTACTCTGACTAAAGGGAAAGGCTTAACAAAAAATATGCCCTCACTAACTACTTCTGCACATACTCTAACATCAACTTTCTACTTCTAAAGTATGCGCGCAACATCCAGTCCATGTCAGTCACATTAAAGCTCGCTGAACATTGGGGGTATATTAGGGTGGTCCTTCCATCCAAAAAAAGAACCAAACATATAATTCACAATAATCAGATAATCATTTAACACTGTGCCACGACAGTCGGTTTCCCGGCATGCTGAGATCAGCTACAGGGTCAGCCCTTCGCTGAACAATGATCTCTGCCCTGCCATCTCCACGCACATAGGCATGCTGAATGCAAAATTTCAATAAAAAAAATAAACACCTTCCTTGCGGTGTGGTTCACATAAAGGGCCTGATCCCGCGTCCTGTGGTTGCACTCGTTCATCCTGCTCGCAGAGCCATTTTGTGATGAGGGTCAAGGTTAGAGGGGGGAAATCATCCGTCCATCACCCCAGACGTTTGAAGTTGGACATTTTCGTTTATTCAGTCAATAAAAACCAGATCACCAACCATCCAAGCAGCCAAGCAAGCCAAGGCCAAGCCAAAGCCAAGCCAAGCAACAGGCAAACCAACATGGAAACTTCCATGGAACTAACATATTTAGAAAATTGGCATACAATAGGGAGAAATCTCACAAAGCAATGAATGAATATGGTACATACATTATAAATATGAGTACACAACCATGGGTGAATCTGCAAATAAAAGAAATCAGCCTAACAATGGAACAAATGCAAAATAAAATAACATTAAGTTACTGTGTAGATCCGGCATCTGTTCTGTTACAATAAACCGGACTTGTATCTGATGCTACGCAGCACTGACCTTGTGTCTATTACGACACGAACAGGGAAACCTCAATTTTCTCAACAAGGGACTGGACTAGATTATTCTCAGCTGATTCAGTTAGTCTCTCATATCAGCAAAACAAAATTTGCATTTATTCATAATAATACATACACAACAGCTATCAATCAATGGGTCTGACAAAAGGAAAAAAAATCACTTCATTCAATATTTACCATTGATTGCTTTACTCTTTGGCTTGTGGTAACAATAACCATTGTGACCCCAGCATTACAAAAAATCCATGGGTAACAAAGGTACAATGGAATTACACAGGGACATGTTAAAAGTCAAAAACTGAACAAAAATAAAAATTTATAACCGGATATCAACATGGGAAAAACATTATCTACCTCAGGACAGGGTGTTGACCCACCCCGTTCATCTGTCCCGGCCACTCTATGGTGTGGAACAGCATCCTCTGTAAAAGGGAACATGTGTGTCCCTAAATCATAGTCACCAAGACGCAATGATCTTCAAAAAAAAAAAAGTGAATGCCTGGCCTCATCATATCCAGAAGAATCCAGCAAAGGGAAGCAACTCATACATGTCAGCTGGTTTACTCCTCAATAAAAAAATAAGGGTTACTTTCCATTCACTCATCCTCGTCGCAACTCAGGGCCCAAGTAGGCCAAGAATTGGAACAACATTCAAAACGGAGTTTTCAGTGTCTGATTCATCAAAAATGAAATTAAATAGTTCAGCATTGATTTTCGGAATTGCTTTCAAACAACACTGTAACTACAGGAGTGAGATAATATGAATAATTCATTCCAGCCTCCCATCACTCAGGTACTGATTCCATGAAAAAAAACATACGCACTCATGAGAGACGTGAGAGAGAGGTGACGTGAGAGGAAGAGAGAGAGAGAGAGAGCTGTCCAAGATTCTTCGAACGATAAATACCAACCAGTTCTCCTCCTAAGTGAAACTCTTAGTCTTGTAAATATCTCAATTATAGTGGCTATTTAAACATTATCTTTAAATCACTTAAATCATAGGGTCACAACAACAAATAATATTCATCAATAAACAACATATTTCCCAATGAACTTGTTCCAGTATAAACTTGTTTTTGAATACCTCAAAAAAGAATCACCTTTGCCTTGGTGCATTTGGGCTAACCGGCAATAAAAACCGGTCTCCCGTTATCAGCCGAACGGCAAACCCCTTTGTTGGCTGTGACAAGCAGTGGGGGAAAAGATCGCATCTGGCGGTGAGGAGGTGAAATTAATGCCTCCAGTTCACACCAACTGTAATAGCAGCAAGAATATAGGCTGAGGCTTCAGTAAATGGCAGTTTTAATCACCGCTTTGTCATTACGTGGATAAAATTTCCATTAATGTTGGTAGTTTGTGCTCCTTCCTAAACAGAGATTATGCCAAGTAGATGATTTTTTCCACAAACCTCTAGGGTATTCCTACTTCATCCACTGGAATTCTAACAGATAATTCTGGAAACCACGCTAAAACTTGGCACCTAAGTAGGATAAACTCTTTTGACAAAAGATTCAGAAATCAACTGAAATCACTATGTACTGGCAACAAACCTTATCAGCTCTACTACATAAAGGCTCAGAATTCACGGAAAATCCCTATGCTCTTACGATGACCCTTATCTGCTCAACTACACACAAAATTATTAATGGCACAATAAACGAAACATGCTATGAAGAGCATGAAGATATTAAACATTTGCAGAAGTAAACTTCTGTTCCGAGTCACATCAACAATACAATCTAATGTAGGAAATGCCTAGACAAAACAATTAACAAACTAAATGTAGCAAATGCCTAGACAAATCGACAATATAAACAACTGATTATAGCAAATGGCTCAAACAAATCAAACAATACAAACTAAATGTAGCAAATACCTTCGAAAGATCAACCAATAACAGCTATTAACAATATGCAACAATGTAACAAATCAGCTCAGAAACACAACGTAACGACTAGAAAACATCACACAACAATCAACAAAACGGTTCAAGATAAATAACAACAACAACAACAACAAACAAAAACAACAACAACAACAAAATAAAAGGCAGACAAAACAAAACAATAACGTTCAGTAGATAACGAAAAAAATACAAAAAAAACCCACCTCACCCACATTTCAATCAACATAAAAGCAACAAGAGCAATGATGTGTTTTCCCTACACGCATGGATGTTCGTTTATATACCTAGCACTTCGGCTCACTGCACACCACACTCTACCATAACCTGGTCAGTCCAGACTCTGGCTTGGGGGTTTCGTCAGGATTTCATTCCTAGTCCTTCACTGGCATCATGAAACTACCAAGTAGGTCTGTCAACCACAGTTGCGAACGCACTCTGTCCAAGCCGAGCTTGCAGCTTTCTCTGAGGGTCAAGGCTGTGGTTCTCAACTGTCTTTCTGTCAGTGTCCACCTCGGGCCCAGCAGTGGTACTGCGACCGTCCTAGCCGTTTGTCCTTAGGGCTTATGTGCAGTGCTAGGAAAAAACTTCCCTGGTAATGGGGGCCCAACGGGCTCACTAGTGTTAAGTAGACATGGGGGCAAGACTCCCTAGCTAACTACAATTTAGGGGGGGACATCCCGAATCACACTTTCTACCCAAACGGCAAAAGCTTAGGAACACTAATCTACTATCCAAACTACTATTACCCATATACTACAGTGTCTTCGCAAGACTTCATTTCAAACTTGACCTTTAAAAACTTTTTTTAAATTCCCACTCTTTTTCCGACACCGTCTTTCGCTCCCGTCTCTATCTCACTCATTCACTACGATTAAAAAAAAAAGAAAAAAATTTACGAAAGAATGTCGTGTGGTGGGGGTTGTGTGTTCCCTTTTAGTGCCCTTTCCCACTGAAAGTGTTTAGACAATGTGAGTTTGGGGGTGAATGAGAGAAGCGGGTGTTCTAAATAAAATTAACAAAAATTTGAAAAAGCATTTTGAGAGGAATGAAAAAATGGATGTTCTGTAAAAAGGTTAAAAAAAATTTGAATAGGATTTTGTGATGAATGAGAAAAGTGTATGTCTGTAACAAGGTTTACAAAAAGGAATAAAAAGACCCCTTTTGTCCTACTATTGTCAGTACCCCCCCTTGATCCTAATTATATAATGAATAGAAAAACTATAACAAGGGGACAATTGAATTATCAAATAAAAAAAATTAAAAATTTTACAAATAAATACTCGTGAACAGCAATAAACCTTAAAATCGTTTGAAGAACAAAAAATTTGTAATATGTAGATAAAGAAAAAGGGAGTCACCTCAGTAAAACCCGTCAAACCAATTTTTTAAAATGCTTTTTTTTTTTGAACAAGTGTAAATATATGTGACACTTAAGGTTCCCACACTAATCTAATTGTTACAGTATTTGGTTTTGTTTGAGTTTAAACGAAGTCATGAAAAAGACTTCAATCTCTAGATGACAAAAAAAACCTTGGTGGTCGGGTTTTTGTTGTCTCTGCCATTTTTTTTAAAACAATTACACTATACGACTCTGAAATTAACAAAAAGATTTTAGTTTCGTGGATTTTCTATTAAAAAATTAATAGCTTCTTTTAAAATCAATGGAAATTTCGGAAAACGAACATTACTTTTTGGGGGCTGCTTTTTTTGCAGTCGATCTACTCTTTCGTTTCCATTATGCCCATGAGAGCACCCAGAAAAAGTCACAGTAATTCCTTGTTTTGAAAGAAAGTGTTTTAAAATGATTTTTTAAATTTACATATCTTGGCGTTGCGGAATTAGGAGATTTTTTCGAAAGAAGCCCTGTTTTCGAATCACAATTTTAAAAATTTACTGTTGTTTGTAGGAAAAGAAGTTAAAACCCAAAGGGGATTCAAATAGAAAATAGTTCCCCTGTTTAGAAAAGTTGTTCCCAAGTAAAAAACTTTTGAATTTGTAAACTAGGATTACGAAAAGCGCTCCTGAATTGAATTATCAAAACTGAAATCCTATATATTTTAAATGATTATTGTAATTATTTTCTAAATGAGACATCTGCTTTTTTTAAAACATTAGGTGAGTCTTTTTTTGAAAATCTGTGTTTTTTAAAATCAAAGATTGCGTGATTGTTCCTTTTTGGCATAGAAAACGGATTTTTTAGAAATGTTATTTTGATCTATATTGTTTTTTCAAAGACGCCAGAATAAAACAGATGATTTTTTTAAGTTTTTTTTGGGAGCCCCCCGCTTTCCAAAAATTTTTTTTCTGAATCTAAGCATACCTTTGAGAAAAAAAATTTTTTTTGTGAAAATTTTAAAAACAAACTTTGAAGCAGAAGCTTTTCGGAAAGTCTGTGAGGGTAAAACACCTACCCATTTTTTCCCAAAATTTGATGTATGGGGGGGACCCAAAGGGAAATTTTTAAAGCTTTGCAATCAACATTTTTGAAGTTTATTTAAAAGTATGAGGTGCATTAAAGAAAACTTTTTGGATAGAAAGTCTTGAACAAACAAAGCACCCCAAGACTTTAATTTTTAGAATTTAGCCCGGGATTGTTTTTTTATAATTTTAAAGGGAAATTTTAAAATTTTTTCCCTTGCTGTTGTGTTTTGTGTGTGTGTGTGTGTTGTGTGTGTGTGTGGTGGTGTGTGTGTGTGTGTGGGTGTGTCGTGTACGGGCGCGTGTTTTGTGTTGTGGTGGGGGTTTTTGGGTGTGTTGTGTGGTGTGTGTGTGGGTGTGTGTCACGGCGCCGCAGGTCCCCTCAGGCAACGCATTAAGTTCGCTCAGCGCTTTTCCCTTTTGCCCCCAGTAGGCAGTAACCAGCCCGCCACCCACTTCCAGACCGCTACGAAGACGCTGTATCTGTGTTGGAGTGGGACCTTCGAGACCGGGCAACATCTTAAGTTATATTTACTGTGCAGTTGTTTTTAGACTAAAATTTCTGTGTGTCAGAAATACTCAGTGAGTACTGAAATTGAAAAAAACTGGTTTTTGCCCAGCTCTGGGACCATAATTAACTTTTTTAAAAAACTTTCTGACAGAATTTGCAAAAGGGTCAAACCGGGCCTGCGCGGCGTGCGTCGTTGGCTAGTTTTTTAAAGCCGAATGGGAAAAAACTTTGGGAAAGCTCTTTGTAACGAAAATTTGGGCATTTGAAAGGGGGTCGATTTAAAAACCGTTTATACAACATTTTCTTCATTGTTCCCTAATTTTATATTATATTTGCATTTAAGAATAGGCCAAATTTAAAAGGAAAACTAAAAAAACAAAATTTATACAAGAAAAAATACAACTGAAAACATAATGTGTACCTAACATAATAAGTAAAAAATTTATATAATTTAATAATATTCATTTCCCAATCACTCTACTATTTAATCGGCAAATTCAAATTAAAGGTGCTTTGGTAGTACCATTAGGTGTTTTTTTTGTGTGGTGTGGTGTGGTGTGTGGTGTGTGTGTGTGTGTGTGTGTGTGTGTGAAGAGAGAGAAGAGAGAGAAGAGAGAGAGAGAGAGAGAAGAGAGAGGGAAAAGAGAAAAGAGAAGGGGGGGGGGTGGCCCCAAAGGATTTGGAAAAAAACGGCATTCCCTCACTGTACATTTAGAAACGTTTAAAGGCTGTGTAGACTTGTGGGGAAAAAGGGCTAAGAGTTAAAGAAAGATAAAAACAAATCAGTGGTAAAATTTTGAGTGTTGCTTTTGAAAAAAAATGTAATCTTTAATGTGAAATTTCTGGAAGATAGGGAGGGAAACATTCAAAAAAGTCCCCGGTGTTTTTTGGCAAGAACTTTTAAAAAACTGAAAAAAGCAAAAAAATTTAACTACGCAAGAGGGCAGCCGGCATGGGAGAATTTGAAAAAACCCAAAATTATGGCACCCGTTTGACCCATTTTTATCTGTCAGTCAGGGCGCTATGCCTCACTTTTAACAGCAGAGTAAAGGGGGGAGACCAAGAAAAAATAAAAAATCGCCTCTCAACAGTATTCCCCCCCACAAAAAGAAAGTGCCAAACAAAACCGATCTTGATAGTATATTTCATTTTCTTCTCATCTGAAGCCACATCAATCCGGGAAAAGTCCCTGAACGATCGTGCAGACGTCCCCTGGCATCAATGAAGCAATCTCCGCAAAAACAATTTTCCTTTTTTGTCACATCGAGCCACATCAATCCACCCAGAGAAATTTAAAGGGCACAGTGCAGACCGTTCCAAAAAGGCATTGACAAAGCATTGTCTCCATCAGAAAAAGAATCCTCAGGCCTTTAGTCAGCTGAAGGCACCACTGACAAACACGAAGAATTATTTCACAAAATTCCCCCATTTAACTCTCACAGTCCCGTGATAAAATCTGTCACATGCCCAAATGGTGGCAGCCGATTGTGCTGAAAAAAATTACAAAAAATCGGGAAAACATCAAGTGAACCTAACACCACTAGGAAGAAGCGACAAAAGAAATGAACAAAAATTTTTGAATGTATCAGGGGACATGAACAAGATGCGGCCCCAAAAGCAGGGGACAGAACTGAAAACGGGAAGCAAAGTACGGGAAAAAAGGGTTTTTTAAGAAGCGAAAAAGTGGGCAAGTATCTGTAACTGCAAAAAAAGGGCCTGCCCTTCGTGGGGCACTTGGCCTCAGTTTGACAAAAATACAGACGCACAAACAGTTCTATAGGGGGCTGGGGACATTTGCCAGTGAACGAAAGAAAGGAAAGAACAAGTAAAACCAGTGGCAGAAAAGAATGTCAGATGAAAGTGTGGGGGTTTTGGGAAAGAGTGGATGGGATTATGGAACTGGGGCCAACAAACCTTCTGCAGGCATTAAAGATGTCCACATTTGTCACCAAATGTGGTGCTTATGACAATCAAGGCGATTAACAGGTATGAGAGTATTCCCCAAAAACAAAACTGGATCAAATTTGGGGTGACCCTGGAGCGGATCATTTAAAAAAATGTTCAAATGCAAACCGGTGAACGTAATTCAAAAGCATAACAATGATTTTGACCATTTTGAAGGGAAGGCACCCCCGAAAACTAAGAAATGTTTTACCCCACAAAAGCAAAATTTAAGACCCTTGAAGATGGAAAGGAGAGGCAAACAAACTCCCTTTTTCTCTTTGGGACTAGCTTTTTAAAATAAAATGTAGGGCTTTCAGGGGCACAGGGGGTCCACCCTGTCTGTACGAAAAAACAAGCACAGATCAGCTGCCCCCGAGAACAAGAAAAACATCCAAGAGAACGGCATCAGATCAAGAGGGACTATCAGAAGATAAGCGTGCAAAAAAAGAAATCAAAGCCAAAAATTCAACTTCATCAAAAAACCAGTTTTTTTGAATAGAACGAAGCAGGTGACCCCCCCCCCCTCCCATCTTTCGGGTGTTGTCAAAAAAAAAAACCCTGACCTGCTTTAAGATAGTGCCATGCCTTGATAACGGGGCAAGACGTTTTGCTTCACTTGATAATCCCTCTTGACAATTGTGAGTATTTCTCAGTACATTTCAGCAGATGTAAAGAGCATAGAGCCCTTGAAAAGAAAAAAAAAACGTGAGGGCAACCCACGCCAAGGGCCCGAAGTAAAAAAAAAAGGGAAATTGAAGAAAGAAAAAAAGAACCCAAAGGGAAAAATGGAGAAAATGAAATCTACACCACTTCATTGCTATTCCCTTTTTGGGCCAAAACACAAACAAAGATGTTTGCGGGGAAACAAGATCTTCCCACAGCTTATCATTCCGGGGCCCTTTTTTGGGAACCATTTTCAACAAGATCTGAAAAACGGGGACAAAAACATCTGTCAAGTGTTTTTCAGAAAGACAGGAGAATTCCAACTCGCTGGTCCCTACAAATACATCCAAAAAATTCGTGACAATTTTCCGACTGAATGCCCCTTCTCTGATGTTCAGGGGGCATTATCGATCAAAGAGCCTCTGTGATGAGAATTGAAGATATTGAAACATCCCTTAAACGGTACATGGCCTTTTACGAGAAAAGTTCCCAAACGCCATCATTCCAAAACAAAATCTGTTGGAACATATTGTTTCCCATCAGACACTGGGGACGGGGTGGCACTGCTGGGGAGCAAGGAGGGAGGGGAAAACCGCCCCCAAAAATGCATGTTGAAAGATCTGGGGCTTTTAAAAACAAAAAGCAACAGCTCAAAGTCCCTGCCAAGAGCATCTGACACTGGTGGGGCCCCAGTTTCATGGACGATACTGCCCCCACGTGGAAAAAAACACGCACTTAGGTTAAGGGTCTTTTCACCCGGAGCGGATCCCGGCATGGAGCGGCTCTCGGGAATGGAGCGGCTCTCGGTAATGGAGGGGGCTCTGGGTAAGGAGGGCTCCGGCAAAGGGGCGGCTCTGGGTAAGGGGGGGCTCTCGGTAAGGAGCGGGTCTCGGCAATGGAGCGGGTTTTGTGTATTGCTTGGGTGTGTGTGTGTGTGTTGGGTTTTGTGTGTGTGTGTGTTGTGTGTGTGTGTTGTGTGTGTGTGTGAAAGTTACATTGTCGAAAATTATATAAAATATATAGTGGGTTTTAAAATCAAAAAAAAAAAATTTTTTTAAAA
>JAFLJL010002946.1:0-23612 GCA_018398815.1 Conus ventricosus
TTTTTTCTGTTAATTCATCTCTAATGTTTTACAGCATGATCTATTTTTTGAAAGGGGGCACGGGAATCATTAATGTTTTTAATGCTGTTTCTTCTGAAAAACTGGTTTCTGCTTCTTCTATTGTATTTATTATTCTGTCTGATGTTGGAATTAAATCTTGAAGTTCTGTGTTTTGCATTTGGTTATCTGTTGGGAGTTTTTGTGGTATGTTTTGAAGTTTTGCAGCTGCTTCCCTATGTGATTTTGGTTCAGTAAAGCCAAGGCGATCCCGCTCGCTCGCACAAAGCTTTTGATTAATTGTACCCATGCTTACAAACTTTGATGAGTTTAGTTATACTAAGCGGAACACGTTCTCCTTTGTCGTTTTTAAAATACAAATGGTTATCTTTTAGTTCAAAATCATCAGGTATATAGTTTCGGGAGTTTTTTGTTTTAAACTTTGGTATAATGATCTGACCTTATCTTCGTTAATTCACGCCTTTGCGCCCCCTCTAATTCATCCCGCAATGAGAACGTCGAGCGATGCTGTTTAAAGGAGTCCTTTCATCCATGTCGCGTCTCCAAGATCGCTAATATCATAATCTTCTTCACCTCCAATTCCCGCCATGTTTTTAATAATTAACTTTTTATTTTGTTTTTATAAAAATGTCACAAGTATATGGCTCGATTCTTGACCCGCATAGAAGACTGAAAGAACCCCGTGGCGTGAAGGGAAATAAACGGAATATTACTGTTCCAAATAATCCATCTACTATTGATGCAGATCAAATTCTTACTGTTAGATTTCCAGACCTAGGAGCGGATGATTTGATTGTGCCAGGCTCTGCAACGGCTTACTTTCAAAATAGAACTCGCTTCAACAACAGACCAAACCAGAACAGTTTGTCCAGAATTTGGGGCGGCAATCGTTAAGAAAATTTCTGTAAAACTTGAGGGGCAAGAAATATTTTCTTTAAACAATGCAGACATATTTTTAACCTATTCTGATCTATGGGCTAACCGCGAATGAAAGGGAAGATCTTGCGTTTCAAGGAATCGGCAATGAGAAGCACTAAAACTTAGAATAGGCGCCGAACTCGCCTCAGGTGCTAAAAGCAGCAAAAAGGCTTTAGCTTAAGTTATGCGTTGGAAATCGCTTTTTCCATTCCCCAGATTTTGAGTTGTTAAAAGCGCATGCGCCATACTTCAAGGAGCATTAAAAGACAGATTGTCATACGAACTAACTTTTAATGAATACAAACGTGTTATCAGATCAACAGACACCGAAGCAAAGTACAGCATTTCTGACATCTCGTTAGAGTTTGATGTTGTTAGCAAAGATAATTTAGCAAGGCTGATTGAGCAACAATATGAGTTCGCAATTAGTAATATATTACGAAAACGTGCGTCATCATTCAACATATCCTAAAAGCAGGGCAGACGCTATATGGAATTTTAATCTTAGTGTCTCAGTAAAATCGCTTAAAGGTATTTTATTGCTGTGTGAAGATGAAGAACCATTCGCAAGAGCAAGTGAAAAGTTTTTTTATCCAAAAATAACGAAAGGCAATGTACAATTGATGGTAGTCCTAACCAAATCTACGCTAGCGGGCTTAGACCTTATCATCATTTTGACGAAATAAGAAAATTGTTTGGGGGTGGGAGGGTAGAAGTCCAACAGCAGACCTTGCGTCTAAAGATCTACACCTTCACAGTGTTAGGCTTGATGATTATTTAACATCAAAATACGGTTTATATGGATTGACCTAAGGTCAACAGAGGATAATCAGTTGCATGGAAGTGGGAGAACGGTTAAAGACGTAAACATTCAAATTGAGAAAGAAAAAGAAGCCGATAAACTGCTTAATGTACATTTGTTTTTTATTAATGATGCACAGCTGAATATTGAAAAGAAAAAATTAAAAGAATACAGAATACTAAATTATTTTTTCATTTTAAAAAAGCATGTCTGTTCAAGTTTATCCAAATGTGCCTACAGCACCGGAGTCGCCAAGAGAAGAGATAGTAGAACCCCCCGGCATAAAAACCTTCAGATTAACCAACATTACACAAATGCAACAAAAACTAGAGCAGGACCTTTCAAAATACAGCAAAGCCAAACGAAGGTATTCTGCTGCCTTTAATGCTGTTACCTATGTTAATACTGGAGCATCGACTATTAGTGCTGCAATCAGCTGGAACGAGTGTAGGCCTCTTAGCATCGGGCATAGGCGCACCGCAGCTTACCTCTAGGCGGTTTGTCTTTAGCTCTTGGCCTGTGTTCATTAGCTGTAGGTGCTGCCAGCAAAAAAATAAAACTAAACTCCAAAAGCACACAGCTATGGTTCAACTAAAACAGCTAAACTTAGCTCCTTTAAGCTGATTATAAATAAAGCACTAGCTGACTCAAACATCACGATGAAGAATTTAGTCGTTTACAGCCGATTTTGATGACTACAAAAGACAAAAGTTTGATCTTCAAAGAAAGGCGAGGACAAGTTTTTCTCAACAGCCAGACCCCGAGCAGATAAAAAAGGAATGCTTAAAAAAAGTAAACGAAAACATTAAACTCTGCTCTAAACAGCTCACATTAACAACGCCAAAGGGTGTTTATACTTTAGTTTAAAGTCTAAGCACAAAAAGACTATCGATAATGATTAATTATTTTTTTGATTTAAATAAATATTTTGAGTTAGAAAAGAAACTCAGCATGGATAAAATATATGAAGGCCCAGACGAATTGTTTGAAGCAATGCAAGAAGATTTATCAAGAGCACTGAATGATATTGATTTAGAAGTCATTGATCCAGCAAACGTACAGGCAAGTGTTGCTCATGCTATTTCTCAAGTTCCAGGTAAACTAACAATAGACCCACCAGTTAAAGTAAATGTTAGCTGTTTTAAATCGACTATATAACAATAAATGAAGAAAATCTAGAAGTCTGGGTTTCAACTAAACAACAGACTATTCTTTCTCATAATGACTTAACACCTGTTGGGCAGACGAACTGCTTACACAGTTGATGTGGCCACTGAAGAAGCCAAAATGAGAGGCTCTGGGTGGTCAGAGGGCGAAGTCCTAGAGATAGATTAAAACAGGCTAAGTATGCGCCGATTGTTGGTAAGGCTTACATTCCACTACCCCCAGCATTAGTTGCAAAAAGAGCAGTTCAAAACATAAAGAATACAGACGACAAATGTTTTATGTGGTGTGTTCTCGCAAGGCTGCATCACGCCCGCAAAAACGCAGAGAGAGTGTCTAACTATCACCCTTACATCATGATCTTAACTTTAGTGGAATATCCTTTCCCCGTTAGCGTGGATTCCATGATCAGTTTGAAGAACAAAACAAACCAATAACAGTTAATATCTACACATGGGATGAGGAAACAAATTTGGCGCCAATTAAAGTGTCTAAGAATAGCCCAACGATTGGCGAGCCAGACAAAATCATGTTGACTTACTACTGATGCTTTCACCAGCGGGGCTACCACATTACACAATTAATACACACAATGAGTAGATTATTGCGGCATACATCAAAGCAAGGACTTAAGCAAAGATTCTGTAGAAAATGTTAACAAGAGTTCCATCTGTTCAAGCCGCCAGCGAACATAAGAAACATTGTATCGGCCCAGTTGACTGTAATACGGAACTAATTACGCCCCCAAAAGGCAGTAAAGTTAGTTTAAGAACTGGAAACGGCTGCAAAATTCCCCATATGTTGTTTACGCAGACTTCGAATCGCTCATTGTTCCTTATGAAGGGCCAGCGCCACAAAAACTTCGAAAAACATCTTAATGAGTAATCACAGATTTGTTCATTTGCTTTCATTATGTTAGGTCGGATGGTGCTCATTCAACGCCAGAATTATATAGAGGACCAGATGCGGCTAGAAGATTTTTACAGCGCATGCAGCAAGTGCGAATGATTGTTCTAATAATCGAATTTATCTGAAATCAAGATGACGCCTGAAGACCAACAACAGTATGACTCACCACACATTGTTGGATTTGTGGTTTAGAACTCCAGTGAGAAGCCAATCCAAAAGTAAGAGACCATGATCACATTAGTGGAAAGTTCAGAGGAGCAGCGCACAGTAAATGCAATCTTCAACTAAAGTTTGAACCAAAGACATGGAAGCTGCCTGTATTCTTTCATAACTTGCGGGGTTACGACTCTCATCTTATAATGAAAGCAGTGGGCGATGCCTTCAGGTGTCATGCATCGCACAGTCATCAGAAAAGTACATGTGTTTCACTTTAAATAACATGTCTTTTATGACTCTAATGCAACACATGAGGGTTCGTTAGAGTCACTGGCTATGTCCTTAAAGTCCTGCCCAATAACGGAAGAATATTTTGACCCAACTCTTGTTAGAAAGGGTGTTTACCCTTATGAGTACATGAACAGTTGGCAAAGGTTTGACGAAGATACACTTCCACCTAAAGGCGCGTTCTTTTCTATCTCAGAGGAAAGGACATCAGTGATTCTGATTACCAGCATGCTCAAGATGCGTGGCAGAAGTTAGATTGTAAAACGATGGGAGACTATCATGACTCCTACTTGATGGCTGATGTATGTTTGTTGGCGGACGTCTTTGAAAACTATAGAAAGACCTGCATGAAACATTATAGCCTGGATCCTGCGCATTACATTTCTGCGCCTGGATGAGCTGGGACGCTTTCTTAAAGTTTACTGGAGTACAGATTGATTTATTGTCTGACCTGCCAATGATTCAGATGATTGAAAACGGATTGCGTGGAGGAATTAGTATGGTGTCGCATCATTACTGTAAAGCAAACAACAAATACCTAGATGATTATGATCCAAGTAAAAAGTCTAACTATCTCATGTATTTAGATGCAAACAAACTGTATGGTTGGGCTATGGCGCAATCACTTCCATTACGCAACTTTAAAATGTACACGGGCGGCAGTACAAATAATATTCAAAAAGCATTAAAGTGGTTGGGCAGTTTGACGCCGGTCAACAGCGTGTTTCATTCTAGAAGTTTGACTTAGAATATCCTCATGAACTCCATGACCTGCATAATGACTATCCTTTAGCAGCAGAAAGTCTAAAGATGAATCCAAGAGAGCCGCCTAAACTTGTGCCTAATCTTCGAGGCAAACAAAAATATGTCTGTCATTACAGACTTCTACAATTTTATTTAAGACATGGTTTGAAGTTGACAGCTGTTCATCGTATAATTGCTTTTGATCAAGAACAGTTCATGAAACCATACATCATGAAGAACACTGATCTCAGAACTAAATCCACAGATGCTTCAGAAAAAGATTTTTTTCAAGCTGATGAACAACAGCTGTTTTGGAAAGACTATGGAGAATCCGCACAAGCGTAAAGATGTTAGATTGGTCACCAGAGAGAACGAAGCAATTAAGCTGACTTCAAAACCTAATTATCAGGACTTCAGAAGATTTCATGATCAGCTTTTTGGCATAATGATGAAAAAAAAGAAAGTCAAATTGGACAACCCGTTTTAATTGGTTTACTGTTTTAGAATTATCAAAGCTTTTGATGTTAGAAAATTTTTTTAAAGACTACTTTAAACCCTTGTATCCTGAGTCCAGAGTACTTTACACAGATACAGATAGTTTTGTTATAGATATCCCTACTGAAGACATCTATAAAGACAGGAATTAGAAGTAGCTAAAGGGCATGCAGGATGGTATGACACATCCGATTACCCTAAAGATTCGCCTTTGCATTCAATACTAACAAGAAGGTTTTAGGAAAGATGAAGGATGAATTATCTTCTCTCTCTCTCTCTTTTCATCTCCTCCTCTCTCTCTCTCTCTCTCTCTTCTCTCTCTCTCTCTCTCTCTCTCTCTTGTAGGATTGTGTATGCTTGCATGAGTGCGAGTGGGCATTTAGTTTGTGTGTGCATGGATGTGTGTGATAATGTAAGCATACACTGCACGCTCATGTCCATGGGCTGTGTATGTGAGTATGCATGTGTGTGTGTGTGTGTGTGTGTGTGTGTGTGTGTGTGTGTGTGTTGTGTGTGTGTGTGACCAGTGTGTGTGTGTGTGGTGTGTGTGTGTGTGTGTGTGTGTGTGTGTGTGTGTGTGTGTGTGTGTGACCAATGTGTGTGTGTGTGTGTGTGTTTTGTGTGTGTGTGTGTGTGTGTGTGTGTGGTGTGTGTGTGTGTGTGTGTGTGTGTGTGTGTGTGTGTGTGAGGGTTCACTGACATTGCGACTTGAGCCCGTACATGTATGTACTATGTTACTGATAGATCTAGTGGAGTCGACTCATGTTTGAACTTCTGCATGTGCGGACTGATCATGTTCCATGTCAGCGTATCGTGCGTGGTTCGCATTAGAGTCAATATTTCCTCTTTATGTGCTGGGGTGAGCCGCGAACATTTCCCCCTCAGGACGTCGCATGCGTGTGTGTGCGTCATTGGAAAAACTGTGAGACAGCACAGCTTGGAGGAAGAAGGAGGAATCTTGAACTTTTTAGTGTTTAGTCCGTGGACGTGGGGAAATTGAGTCATGCATCATCCACACTTTGAGTTGCCCAATCCATAGTTGACCCTTCCGTTGAATTGTCCAAACACAGCCAAGTTGACAGTAAGCAGGCTGGGGTAGGTGAACTGTTCGCTCAGTGTTAATTTTTCAGCGCTTTCAGAGTGGAAGTCTCTGACGTTGTGTGAGTTGATTTCTATGTTATAGTCTGGTGAACCCATTTTAGGAACCATGTGTTTCAGGGTTTCTGACTTAAGGATTAGCGAGCAGCCCTAGTCAGGAGAGGACTGATTCTGTGTTTCTGTTGTGATTGTATTCTTCTCGCAGTTGGAATACAGTAAAAAGAAAGGACTGTCGTTAACTGTAAGTTGAGAAGACGTGTGCTGTAGTTTGTGTTAAACTGAACCGGTGTCTGATACCCTGGTGGGGTGAAGACTTGGTTGTCTTGCATTTTGAGTTAAAACTGTAACGGTGTTCCGAGACCCAGGTGGGAGGACTTTTGGTTGCCAGTGGTGGGTTCTGTTAGACGTGCTGTCTGGGGTGGCCCTTGTGCGCTGGACAAACCCATCTCGGCGTTGGGCCGGACACGTGATTGGTTCAAGTACTGTTATGGATATAATTCAGTGTAGACATTTTAGTACTCCTAACATCCGAACCTGTTGTGGTTGGATTGAGCCAGGATACGGGGGAACTCAGAAGTAAATCCTTATCTGTTATTGGTTGAATTGGGCAGCTGGATGCTGGAAGACTGTCTGATGTGCCAGGCAATGGCTGCGTTACTGCCAGAAGGGCTATGGGTTTTTTGTAATTAAACATTGTAATGGTTGCATTGAGTAGTTATATAGGATATGATTTTGGCATGTAAGGTCAATGTAAGGGTGTTTTTTAAATGCAATGTGTGAGTACATTCATTCATGTGATCTTTCATAATTGCAGCCACTGGAACCTGATCGTGTCATTAAATCTGTTAGTCTTATAGCATGGCCTTAAATGCCAGACCAGGAATTATAAATGTATTTGTGGTGTTGCTAGTACTGTAGACACCTGTTCCTGAAGTTTGATCAGGGGAGACAGCCCAATGTTTGAAATTGTTGGTTTTAATTTGTATATGATGATATGTGTCAACCTTTATGGATGATGTGTTAGTCAAACCTTATGTGCATTGCTCATTCAGTGTGGAGCAAGCCGAGACAGGAATATTTTCCGCTAAAGATCAATTTTAACACAGATTGACAGACTCCGGAAGTGTTTGGGTGTAGTGATTTGGTGTGTTTGGATTGCCCATGGTTTGGACATAGGCTGTAAGTTGCAAGAGATGTTTACAGCAGGGGCATTGACCGTTGACCGACAGATTATTTTGGGCATAATTATCTGCATATTTAATCTCTTTTTTCCAAAATTACATCTTTTTGGACCTTGTTTTCATGAACATGGTAAATGTGTGGGAAGCCAAACATGATTTTTTTTAAGTTGTTCTGCTACTAAGGAAAGTACTTAAAGTGCCGTTGATTCGGACCGGTAGGTGGTTAAGTTGGCCTGAAGTTTGACTTAGAATGTTTACCACTGTGTGGCACTGAATGTTTTGTAAAGTAAGCAGAATATCAGTCTGAAAATTTCTATCCTTTATTACAAATGGATAATAATTAGACTAAAGCTTAAGTGCTAAACTGGTTTATCATTTGGATAAAGTAACCATTTGGTTGCATCTTGTGATTGGAGTATGTTATTTAGTTAAGACTACAATAAGAACAGAAAAATTCACAGTAGTACTGTGACTCCCCAGGGTTGTTCTCAAGATGAACATGAATCCTAGTATTGTGTAGGGACCAAGAGATTTCACGATAGTTCTTAGTGGGATGTGCCTGTATGTAGTCCCCACAGAAATCCTCCCTGCAACCTGCCTAAGCTGGTGCCTGTAAACCTCCTTAGCTGTCCTGTAATCCCCTTATCTGTGACGGATCCCTGTGCTAGGAGAGACATAGCGAGGCACTCTTCCAGTTGCTGTGACAGGGACCGAGTGGTGCATGTAAAGTTTGACGACAAACGGTCTGTGTTGAGTGTAACAGCGTTGGAAAAAACATTATTTCCAGGATCAAGGTAAATGTCCCTTCATTCATCAGTCATGCATTGGACTATACTCCAGTGTTTGAAAGACCACTAGCAAAAATCTTTAGTGACTTTAAAATTTATTTAGAAATATTATTGTATAGCTGTTTTAGTTGATGGCTAATTAAGTCATTACTTGTGTGTGTCGCAGGCTGCACAGGTTTTCTAGTAACAAATTTTCCTTTTTGTTGGGGCAAAAAAACCCATTTATATCAACATTTTTATATATGTTGGACAACTTGTTGGGCCATTCTCTGCACTAGTTTCATAGCAACCCTGTTACAAGGTTATTAAATGGTCATTCGTGCCTTTAAATTAATGCCGCAATGTTAGGAATGTTACCCGGTTAATTAATCTTGAAAGTGGGTGAACATTGCATAAATGTTGACGGTGTTTTTGTGCATACAAATAACAAGAGAATTGTCTGTCACAGTGTTACAAAAATGTCAGTTTTTGGGCATACTATATGGAGTTTTGGTCAGTCCCATTGGTCGGAGTTCATTCCCTGGTATGCTTGGCTTGAGTAAGACCGGTATGTGAATTTGTTGAGTAGTCTCCGGATTCACAGTGTCCCAGATGCCAATAGCCAGGTGTTATCGGTCCGGTGTGGGTTGTATTTCATGGTAGCGATGCATCCACCATGCTGGGCATATTGGGATTTGACCCAACTTAAGGATCGTCATTAAATAATTTCATGAACCATGTGTTAGTTGGTTGTGCAGGGGTGTGTGTGTGACAAGAAATCTGGTGTGCGTATTGGGTTAATGGTTGAATGTTTGAGTTTGGAGAGAAAGTGATTGTGTGGTAGTAAGTGAATATTCAGTTTTATGGACCCGGTGTCGTGGTTTGAATGAAATTATACATGTTGAACTGTTCATCTGTTGCTTGACCTGTCATATTTGAGTTGGGGCGTTAGGAATAGTAGGTCTGTAGTCGTCATCCCCTTCCCCTAGTTGGTTCAGGTTTTAGCGACCTGACATATGGTGGAGATGCGGGGTACAATTAGTGGGTAAGTAAAGAGTTAATTATATAAGGAAGGGTTGGTTAGCAGGGAGGTGTAGAGAACTTCAGGCCATCATACAACTCACTCTGATGTAAACATTAGGAACTCAGAGTAGTCAGTGGGGGTTGAGGGTGCGTGCCTAGAACGGTGAGCATAGAACAACGAGCACTCAGGCGTGTAAGACCAGCATATTGCCGTGTTAGTGGTGGAAGGATGACATTGTCCTGTAATGTCTGTTTTGGTCCATGGGGTCACGATAGTGTAAATAACTTATAATTATTTTGTTTTTCCTGCCATTTTTTGTAGAAAACTATAGTTATATTGGTTTCTGCCATATTTGTAGGAAACTATAGTTTTTTGTGTTTTGTCTTCCATTGTATGTGGGAAACTACAAGCTATTCATTTTATTGCCAAATCGTGGTGGTTTAATTGGTGTCGACCAATTGTTGGTGGCCTGTGGCCATAATGGGGTCTAGTTTGGTTGGAACAGTATGTTGGATTTGTCATTGTTGTCAGCTGTTGTCAAGAGGGCCAGTCTTATGTTAAATTGACAAAATCAGCGTGGTTGCGGTTTGTTCTGGTGTTGCGTGAATCTGGCGAGTTAGTTTTCCTCTGGAAGGGTGGACCCTTATTGATGTATTAGTGACTCCCCACATCATATGATGGGTTATGCGAAGCGCGGCCGTGTGTGCGTATCTTTGGCATGGTGATTGTACGGTTTTTAGTTCCTACCAGTTACTAAAGGTACCGGGGTTGCAGATTCCAAAAAACAATATAGTTTATATCCAACTTTAGTATTTTTGGTTCAAGAACGCAGAGCGGTTAGCTAGTCTTGGCTATTTTCCGTATGTGCATAGATCCCCGAGTGACCGTAATTTTGCGAACACACTGGCCAAAGGCTCAGAAGACCTACTCCAGCGGCCAACGTCTCCGGTAGTTAGGAGCATGCAGGAAGGTAGTGAAGGAGGTTTGGCGGGAGCAACAAGCTGGACACCAAGGCCGACAAATATGTTCAGTTAGGTCGAAGCATGGGTTACAGGAGGGGAGTTGGCGGACTTTGTAGGCCGACGCCTGGACGAGGTGGCCCTCGGCCGGAAAGAGAGCAGGAGGCCAGGGAAGAGGAGTTACGTCTCAAGCGATATGCGCAGGAAAAGAGGAGCCTCGCAAGGAGGAATAGTTGCGGCTTAGCAAGGCAGGGAAGAGAGTTACGTCACAAGCGAGATGCGCAGAAATAGAGCAGTAGGCCAACGGTAAGAGTAGTTTACTACACACTCAAGCGAGATGAGTTATTTACAAGCGTTAGGTGGAGCAGCCAGCGGCTGGATAGAAGAGCGCGAGCAGGCACTGAGGACGAGGACAGAAGTGAATAATATATGCAAATAAAAGAGAGAGAAGGGTGGAGGAGAAGGAGCGGCAAGAGACAAGAAGAAAGGGCCGGATAGGAACACTTCAAGCACAGCTTATGAGAGATGGATGAGATGAGAACGAAATACCTACAGCATTTTGGCAGGTAGCCAAGCTGTGTGGTTGGCATCCAACTGCATGGGCCATGTCAGTTAGAGGCTCTGCTCCATGGGAAGGCAAGGGATGGCAGTCCTCAAGTTATCTGCAGATAAGTTGAGGTCTACGCTAGAAGTAAAAGCCAGCCATTGCTCAGGTATTTTCGCCTCTACCATACGCTACCGTCAAAATTCAGAAGATGAAAAGAAGTGCTGAAACATTTGAGCATATGCTGACAGGCTTAGGGCAATGATTCTTCTTCTCCCAGATGGTGTGTATCCGCTGACAAGGACCAAAGTAAGCCTAATGATGTCCTTAGATTTATACCTTCATAGCGCCTATACGACCAGCTCTCTGCTGATATTTATCAAACGGTGAAGGACATCATCACCGAAGGGATGCAGAAGAAGTGGCTGCATGTGCTACTCGCGCGCCTGGCAGAGGCCAAGGAGAGCGATGAGGGAGGTCAGAGAGAACGAGCCTCAGCGGAGTCAGCCTCGAGGGCAAAAGTAAGGGGGCAACGCAAGCCCAGAAGCAAACCAACGTTGACAGCGCCCAAAAGGGATAGTAGCCTGACCAGGGAGAGGGCGGTGTAACACCACAGTCATTGGCTAATTCGAGGGGGGATATATGACGTGAGTTGGGTTGTGGCCGACAAAGGGCACCGAGTGTGTCCGTGTTCCAACACAAGAAGGCTTGGTGACAAAGGGAAGCACAGGTGGAAGGGAAACAAACCATCCAGGCCTAGAGTACTTGCAGGGGCCGAGTTAGAGAGCCTCGATGCAGCGAGCCCACCGTCCCACTGCATGACGTGTGCTGCGAAGCATATACACCCCACGGTGCCCAGTTTAAACCGTTAAATGGCCGAAGTGTGAGGAGTTCAAAAAGAGACCACTGGAGCTACGTATACCTGTAGTGGCTTAAGCACTGATGACCCAGAAAACTACATAGGGAAGGGTGTGATTGATTAAGATGCTGAGAGTGGCACTTCGTACAAGGTACCTGTGGCCAATGTGCATTTATCGTTCACCTGTTCGTGGAGGGCAAAATTGTCCGTACTAGTTTTAAAAGAAACACTGTGAGCAAGTCCTAACAGGGAATTGGGCTGCTAATGAGTGGGAAGATGCACCGCAGAAAGTACCATTTACGTCGAAACCTACAGCAGTGATGGCTGTCATGACACGAAGCTCAGGCCAAGAGGCAGCGTGAACCAACCACTGACTGCCCTGTCACAAAGCAAGTCATTAGGGTGGACTTCAAAGAGCTATTCCCAAGAAGATTGCAGGATGAAGACCCTACGTTGGGCATGCACCCCGGCGGCCGCAGAGAATGGTGTACGAGCTCGGTCAGGACAGGGCTGGGTGACTTTGGAGAGACCATGATGACTCTGGTGATGAACGTACACCACGCCACATGAGACTACAACCCAAGTGTGTGTTCCCAAGCGTATCAGCTTGAGGTCATGAAATGGCTCATGATTACCCATGTCAGGACCACCTGTGGAACTAAACGCACAAAAAGTCTAGAGTGCTGCAGGACTTCCTACTAGGCCTGGGATGTGTAATGAATGCTCAGTACTGCAGATCATGCCCAGGAAAGCAAAAGACTATAGACAAAGGAGAGTGCCACCATTGCCCCTAGTGCGATCTCCTGTCGCAGGGAATCCGTTTGACAAAGTGGGAGTGGATCTGGTAGCCTGTCGTGCCAGCGTCCCAGTCAGGGTAACCGATATATCTTCTTGTCCAAGTATGACTATGCCACTATGTACCCCGAAGTCCACAGCCACCGTAACATGATACTGCAACAGTAAGCAGAGGCTTTGTTCACCAGTGGTCAAGGACCGTGAATTCCGCAGTGTACTCTCAGACAGAGAGTCCCAAATCACCACGAACCTATCAGAGGTCACAGAACTCCTGGAGATCAAAGAGTGACTCAACAACAGCCTTATCAAACCCCATGTAACGGGCTGGTGAACGTTTTCAATGCAACACTGAAGAAGAGCTGAAACGCCTTGCCATTGAACACCAAAGTAATGGGACCTCGCAGGATCCGGCTGCACTGTTCGCATAACGTGAGGCCCCACAGGCCCAATCACAGGCTAATTGCCATTCGGAACAGCACAATGGAGACGGTGAGAGTGCCGATGGAAAGATCCCCAAGGAAAGCCTGGCTGCACCCGGAAGAAGCGCACTAGACCAACTGCAGCCGAATATGTCGTAGAGCTGCTGATACCAAGATCGCGACACATGCAAATCATGAAGGAAGCACTGATCAAGGCGGTGAGACTCAAAAGCGCCAGTTATTGATTACCGCAAGGCAAGATCAGGGGGTTCAGGCCCTGAGAGCGAAGTCTTAGTGCTTCGCCCCGAGAAGGTAAACTAGAAGAACTGACATGGAAAGGACCATACCGGGTAGAAGAAGATCGTTAGGAGAAGTGGATTACAAAATCCAAATGGAACGGGGGACCAAGGTATTCCAAATACGAATCTCCTGAAAAAATACAATGAGAGAGAAGACATCACCACCCCGCAGCCCATCCGAGCCGTCACACCCAAACCATAGGAAAACTGACATGGATGACACTGTAGACGGGACCATGGTTTCCCACAGACTATTCAGGAGCGAGGGAAGAAGAAACCCAAATGACGGCGGTCATGAGGGCGGTTTGAGATCGAGAGTAGACTGAGGGAGTGACTCCCCATTACAACCAAGTACATACCTGTGAAAACCCTTGGAGGCATCCGAGACACGAAGATGTGGTAATTGAACGGATGAACCAGCGATCGCCAGGCTCTCAGAGAGCTGACCAAGGCGATAACCCTGACGTGTTTACGGACCTAAACCGTCGCAGACTAACTGTGGAGGAATGTCATATCCAATTGCGAGACATCCACACCTGTGCGTTGCAACCATACACTTACCAAACCACAAGAGGAAATACAGTGAAAGATGAATTGGCGGCGGATGCTGAAGTTAGGGGTCATAGACCGACCACGAACGCCATAGCAATCGCCCAATGTCCCTTGATAAGAAAAAGACGGACGAGACCGCTTCTGCGTGGATTACCGGCGTTAAACAAGGTCGTTGAGTTTTACTGTGAGCCAATGCCAGAGGTAGACTTCTATTCGCCAAAGCTTGGGGCAAAAGAGGATCCTCAGCAAAATCGATTTCTGGCTAAAGGCTATTGCAAATCCCTGGGCATAAGAGAACCGACCCAAAACAGCAAATCAACACTCCTCAGGTTGTTTCCAGTGGCGGTGTACCATTCGGTCTGTGTACAATCATGAGCGGTAATCACTCGAAAGATGAGGGAAAGCTGATGCCTGCCCCTTGATACCGAGAAGATAGATAACTACACGCACATCCTGTGGCCTCAGAGACTCACGGAAGATCACACCCAAGCGCTTTGGACAGTTATTCCGCAGGCTGCGAGATTGCAACCTGAACAGCCAGGCAACCAAGTGAAGCTCCGTTGCCGTGAGGTCGAGTACCTTGGACACAAGGTTGGTGGGAGGTAAGGATCTGGCCTACGGAGACAAGGTGGCCTAAGATCCGGAAGCAATCCAGACCTGAAACCAAGACGCAGGTCCCGTAGTTTATTGGGCCAGGTAGGCTTACTACCCCTGGCCGATATATCCCTCAGTTCTCTCCGATATTGCTCTGCCACTGACCAACCCTGACCATGAGGAGGAGAACCAAGGAAAGTACCTGGACACCGGAATGCCAGGAAGCGATCGAGAGTCCTCAAGAGAAGTACTGTGCACCGCCAGTGAGCAGGCTACCAGTGCCGGACGGCAAGTTCGTTATGCGAACGGAAGCATCGAGACAGGGATCGACCATTCTAACTCCAGGGAACAGGGAATGGTGTTCTACACCCACTGGCCAGAGCTAGCAAGAAGCTCTGCTGCTGAGAGAAACTACCCCACATCGCGAAGGAGTGCCTAGCACTGTGTGGTGGAGTGAAATAAGTTTGCGCAGTACCTGTACGGTAACAAAGTTTGTGATACAGGTTGACCGACTCTGCTCTCTCCCTTGCATAACACGAGCTTGTTGCAAGCGAGACAGAGGAATGGTTACACTGGGCACTACCAGCTGCCGCCCTCCCATTCAAGGTTGAGCTAACCACGTGATCAGAATGGGCAGCTGACTACCGTTCAGAAAGGCTGGGTTGAATTGGAGGTATCTGAGAGATATGTTTTATTTAGCATACTGTGGTTAGGAAGCATTGTCTACCTGTCCGTTAATTGAAACGAAGTTTCAATCTTGGACGGGGGGTATGTCAGGGTATCACTGACATTGCGACTTGACCCGTAACATGAATGTACTATGGTAACTATAGATCTAGAGGAGTCGACTCAGTTATTTAACTATCAGCATGTGCGTACTGATCATGTTCCAAGTCAGCGTATCGTGCGTGGTTCCGCATTAGAGTCAAATTTTCCTCTTTATGTGCTGGGGTGAGCCGGCGAACATTATCCGCTCACGTCGCATGCTTGTGACGTCCGTGGAATATCAAGTGGACAGCCACAGCTTGGAGGGGGTAGGAGGTATCTTGAACTTTTTATGTATTTGTTCCGTGGAAGTGGGGAAAATGAGACATCTTCATCCTCACTGTGAAGTTGCCCAATCCTAATGAACCTTACTTGAATTGTTCCAATCACAGGCCAAGTTGACTGTAAATCAGGCTGTGGTAAAAATTAGGTGAACTGAGCGCTCATGTTTTATTTTGCAGCTGCTTCAGAGTGGAAGTCTCTGACGTTGTGTGGAGTTGAATCCTATTTTAAAGTCCTTGTAAGCCCTTTTTTAGAACCTAGTGATCAGGGTTCGACTTAAGGCTTAGCGGAGCTGCCTTGGAGTCTGGAGAGGACGATTCAGAGTTTCTGTGTGATTGTATATCTTCTCGCTGATTGGAAGATACCAGTATAAGGACTGTCGTACAGTAATTTGTGAAACGTGGTTGCTGTGTTTGTGTTAAACTGTAACCGTGTTCCTGAGACCCTGGTGGGAGAAGACTTGGGTGCTTGCATTTTGTGTTCAACTGAAACCGGTGTTCCCGAGACCCTGGTGGTGAGGACTTGGTTGCCGTGGTTGGTGCTGTAAGACGTGCTGGTCAGGGGGTGGCCTAGGAGTCCGCTTGACAACCCATCCGAGTTGGGCCGAACACGTTTTGGTTCAAGGTACGTTTTGGGTAAATTCAAGTAGACAATTTAGATAATCCATTCATCCTAACCTGGTTTGTGTTTGGATTGAGCCAGGATACGGGGGAACTCAAAGAAATCCTTATCTGTAATGTTGAATTGGGCAGCTGGAGCTGAAGGCTTTCTGATGTGCCAGGCAAGGGGCTGCGATACTGCCAGAAGGGCAATGGGTTTGTAATTAAACCAGTGTAATGGTTGCATTGAGTAGTTATATAGGATATGAATTTTTGGCATGTAAGGTCAATGTAGGGTGTATTATGCATGTGATAACCATCATTCATGTGAACCTTTCAGTTATTTCAGCCACTGGAACCTGTCGTGTCAGTATGATCTGTTTAGTCTAATTAGCAGGGAGAACAGGAAAATGCAGCTCTAAACTCTACTTTCGCCCTCAACCTAGTTTTCGGGCGAAAGTGACCTAGAAGCTGCATTTACTCCTGTTCTCAGACAATAACCAAAAAAAAACGATTATCTACAAAACAAACATACTGTGATGGATTATCCGTTTTTAATACTAATTTTACTAAACTTTTCAGATTTCAGTTATGTTTAAATCTTATGTTTTTTCTTGATCATTTCAATAACGTCATTTTCACGCAAACATTCATCAAATGCATCTCTGTCCTTCATGTGAAATTAAAACTACAGTCTTTAACTGTTCTCTAAAGTCTTTTAAAAAAACTGAGTTATATTTTAGGCATAAAATCCACACACTTATCCCACATGTGCCTTCAACAGAAAGCTATTTTCGACAAAGCTGTTTCTCTTTTTACTATGTCTCTTTCTGCAGAACAGTTCATCAAACATAAATATTTCTGCGTTCCTTCAAACAGTTTATCAAAACTGTTTCTAAACACTCACTCTCAGTTTATTGCTAGATTAACAACATAATTTCATCATCTGTCCATATAAACCTGCTATCTTGATATGCTTTGTTCCATTTAAGTGTGGACAGCAAGACCACCATAGATCAAAATTAAAAACGATAAACTTGTTTAGTAACAGGTCGAGATAAATATTGTTTTTCACAACCAGTTTGTCCACAAATTAATAACAATGAGGGTTTTAGTCATAAATAAACTGCTCCATATTATTAAAACAGAACTTAATCTAATCCAGTTATGGTTTTATCATGCACTCTGTAAAAACTTGTTCAGTATCATAAAATCCTATAAGTTCAAATGAGAAAAGATTAACCAATTAGTTCAGTTAAGATTGTATACTATTTAGACTAATATTGATTTTGTTGCTTGTTGTTATGACCTTAATATCCTCACCATTGTTAAGAACGACGACAGTAACTTTAAGTTTTTCAATGTCTAAGTTTTGCCAGCTAATTAGAATTCCTTTTAGAAGGACGTCACTGACGCCCACAGCCCCATTCCTCTTCACATCTCTTAAGACAGAAATTTCAAATATTATTGTGAACGCATCTCCTAATTTCATTTGTGGAATGAACTGTAATTTTGTAGACGCATCCTTTAAAACCGTTTCTCTTCTATGGAGGATGTACTGTTTTATTCCCATACGGCTTTATTTCAATTTCTTTCCGACTATTGTCATCTGGCATAAGACTTACATGTAAAGGGCCAGAGTTGAATGCTTTTCTGAAACTTTTTTGGCGGCTAAAAAATGTAAATGGGCTTATGAATTCAAATTTTATTTCCCATTCTAAATATGGTTCTAAATGCCATTTGAGGTCAGGTTTTCGAACTATTTTATATTCATACTGGCCAACATTATTTGCTTCTAGATTGCGCAGTTGTTCTAGTTTAGGAAACTTTTTGCTGTCACCAACCTCTTTGCGTTTATAATCACCATCTTTAGTGTACTCAAAACCATACAAAGTGCCTATTTCACCATTCTGTTCAAAGTCCGCAACGTCTGCAAGGTCTTTTAATTCTAAGGTTATACACCTCACAGGCGCTAATGTAACTCCTGATTCTTCTGGCCCACGCGACATTTTTTAGTACAACTTATTATTTTATTTCCAAAACAATGTGCAGGTTATCACATTTTACGACTTTCCCTGTTTTGTCTGTGATCTTTATATTAAATGATCCGACCTCCCACAAACTAATCTTTTAAACTGTAAATTAGGGAATTGTATAATTTCATAATCGCAATATGCAGCTTTCCCTGATGGAAGAGCTCTTAAAACAGTTGAGGGCCTTCCATCATATAAGTTTTCATCAGTGCTTAGCTCATCCAAATGAACATAGAGTAATGAATGTACTGCAAGATCGAGCGGATTTTCTCCCACGTAAGTAGTTTGGTTTTGTGTAACTATAAATCTTTGAGCGTCCTGACTGTCAGTTGCAAAGCCTAACATTTTAGCTAGCTCTACATCAAAGTAGTAACCTACTGCTTCTTTTTCAGGTATGAATGTTAACATTGTTTTTTAGATTTGCATTGTTAAGTTTGAGAGTAATGTCGAAGTAGCTCATTGCTTCTTTTAGTGAGCAAAATCCGTAATAACCATCAGGTATGATTAACTGGCCAACTAATTGTCCTCTATTATCATATTTTTAATCTTATTCTTCTTCTTCGATTCACTTATATTAAACCATACAACTTTGTAAAAAATTTCATGGAGTGCTACCATTTTGGTTCCGCAATCGTTATCAATAGCATGTTCTAAAGCCGGAGGACTGTCTTGAGTTGTTATTGTTACAAACATTTTTTTAAACAAAATAAAAATGAGTGCGTTCAAATATACTAAAGATGCAAAATATTCTGTTGGGCCGCACTACAATCTTAAAAATATAGCAACTGATACTCTTGTCATTGCTGTGACCCAGACTGTCACTTTTCATAAAAAGGTGAGTACTCCATTAAGCAGATATCTTAACCCCCCTATTAAAAAAGACTACATCGCAAAAGTGTGGTTCAGTCATCCGATGCAGTTTTATCAGAACCAGTTAAACTTTGCTGTGTTTTGTGCATCAACTGGGTGTGGAGTGTCGTATGCTAATCATTTAAATCATCCTGATCCTTTGGTGAGGTCTGTGTACAGATTTCATTTTTATTACACCTTCAGACGTATTTTGACTGAACTGCGAGCGCCATTACCAAATGACAAAACGTTTAATCCATTTAGCAACCGAATAGACATGAAGGCTTTTGAAAGGATCTGTAACGAATTCAATATTAATGTTAAGACAGACTTTAGACAAAAGTCAGATCTTAATCATGGCTTAGGCACCCCTTATTATTGGGGCGTGCACAGAAAATATAACTATGACTGGAATCCTCCTTACACATCTTTCTCTTCAGGCACGACTGTTCACCTCGGGTCCATAGAGCAAGAGCATAAAACAGCATGGACAACATTTATCTTAGACATATCTGAGGGCCTAACTAAAGCGGGAATAGAACGAATAAACGACTCTATTCGTACTTACGTTTGGTGTTTGCTAGGTGCGCAAGCACAAGCGAGATCGAGCATAAACTGATTCTTCTACTGGTATTGATGCCACAAAAACAATACTTAGCAAATTTAGAGGACGCCATTAATTCTACAGTTGATTTACCTTCAAGTATAAAAAGGTACCAAAATGTTTTACAATACGCAAGATCGAAAGTAGACTTTGCTGTTGGCACTGGTTTATACATGCTGCCTTCTGACCTCAGACTCCAGATAGGTACAATAATAAACTACAATAATGAAATTCTTATAGCAGGCAATGAACAGAAGGTTGGGAAAAACGACATAAATTCTGGGCCAGTAATACTACAAACTGTCACGAGTTTGTCACGAGGCCTACGACGTTTGACCCATCTAGGGTGGCGGAATTACTCATTTATTTGTTGTCGTTGCTGTTGTCGTGTATCCGTCCCTTAATGTGGCTTATGTGCGGTTGCACCTTGGTGTAGTTCAGCTCAACTTCGGTTTGCTTTCTCTCTCTCTCTCTCTAATTCCACTGCCCGTGCTATTCATCCTGCAGGTTCATGGGTGGCTGGTACCTTTCTCTCGAACTTGCTGTCTATCGGCCTCTCGCCTGTCTTTTACCTGTCGCACGTGCTTCAATTCTTTTAGTTTGAAGTATGCTCACTCTGTGACGCAGTGTGGCATGTTGGCCGCCATCGCTGAGGGAGGTTAGGTCTTCACTCGAGCGGAAGATGTCTCTGGGAGCGCCTGCTCCGGTCTTGGTTCTTCACCGTATCATCGAGGGTACAGTCGGTATCTTCAGTTCCTACAGTCGGCCTGTAGGAGAGGGACATCACTTCTCTTTCTCCGCATCTGCGCTTCTGTCCTCTCGACTGGACAGAGGGCAGAGAGAGTCGTTTGACCCGCCTCTTCTGGTCACCCACGGGTAGCTGGTAAGCATCAGTTTCGTGTTTGTTTGTTTTGGTTTGTTGTTGTTAGCCGGCTTATTCTTCTCTTTTGCGCAATTTTCTTTTGTTTTCAAAATTGTAAAAGAAATATTGTTTGAGACCTTTTCTCTGGTTAATTCAATCTTTAACCTGGCCATTCTAAATTATATCCAAAATTCTTTCTCCTGTTTATGCATCTGGTGATGCGGTAGTCGTGGGGATGGGAGAGAACCTGGTGATTCAGGTTGGAACTTGCTTGGTCTCGCTCGTCCGCCCCTGTCACATTCGCCGGACTCTTATTCTTCGGCCACCGTCTGTTTGTGTGTGCAAGGAGAACGAGTTTTATGTTCGCGAGTGTGCGTACGCATGATTTGTCGTTCGGATGCGTGGTTGGAGATTGTGTTATTTTGAAATGTGGCTATAAAATGTGACAATTATGCCATTGAATTATTATTTGCAAATGTGGTGGCAGTTATTAAGCGATGGTCGCTGTGTTGGTTTATTTCCTAAGAAAGGAAATTGTTAAACGTGAGTGAGAGAAGGGTGAAGATAATTCATATTTGTTTTATAGCCTGTTGATTTAATGCAGTCCCTTACCTGCTTCATGTGAGAAGACTTTAACGATTTGATTGGTTTACTGTGCTATGCTCAGGTCTGTGTTGAGCTGGGGCTGTTGGTGCGTTTGGTAGACTTCCCCTCGCCCATCATGCAAGTGGCTGTTAAGATTTAGCAGCATGGGTCAGACTGTACTGACGGCGGGGTTCCAGTACCCTTCCTTCTTTCTTCCTTCTTCCTTCCTTCTTACCTTCCTTCCTCCTTCCTTCTTCCTTCCCTCCCTTTCTTCTCTCCTCCCAGCTACGTTTTCCCCCCCCTCCCGGGGGCTTCACCCGGAGTCCGGACTGGATGGTGCCACGTGCTGGTTGAGGCCACGCTCTGGCTGGGACCGCGGACTGGATGGTGCCACGTGCTGGTTGAGGCCACGCTCTGGCTGGACCGCGGACTGGATGGTAAAGCCCGCCGGCTTGACTGGCCGGTCCTGATCCCCGTCCAGGACCTCCAGTAACAACGCCACGTTTCCCCCCCCCCCCCCCCCCCCCCCCCCCGGGACGCGCTCGTCACTGCCTGCTTGTGTGTCGAGGGTGTTGGCTGAGAGCGACTCCCTTAAAGAACCGACCCGGTTCGGAGCACCTAGTGCGACAGGGTGCTCCCAGTAGACTTGACGAAGGCAGGGGTGTGGAGGCACTCCAGGGTGTGGGAAGGGATGGATGCTGGAAATGTTTATTTATAATCGTGCATGTTGTGTGTGTTGGAATGCTTGATTGTGATTGTGCATGTTGTGTGCGTTGGAATGCTTGATTGTGATTGTGCATGTGCGTGTGTTTGAAATATTTATTTGCGATTGTGTGTGTTGGTGAATAAATGGGGTGTTGTATCGTAATCTTTATTGTGTGGTCTCTTGCGGGGCGTGTGAGGTCAGTCACTCCCTTCACTCCCACCTAGACCGATCCTGTCAGGGCAGACCTCCAGGGGTCGGTCGTGACACAAACAATAAAAAAAACACGATGACCCCCCAAGATTAAGTCATCCAATCCCCGAGGCCCAAGTCCAAAGACCGTTGAAGTAAAAAATAATGACCATGAATATGAAAAGACAGCACTTGTTGTTGGATTAACTGCCTTAGGATTACTTGGTCTTTATCTTACTAAATAATAACCCAACTATTAAGAGAACTAACGCCCATAAGTGCTCGGCCATAAAGCCAACTACTTTGCTTGCAGTAGACAAAAGCCAGCTAACGATACTCCCTAATATACCTGGTAAAGAGTCTATAGCTTTACCGCTAATTTTTTTAATAAACTCGCAAGATGATCAAGCTGTTTTTTTACCCATGATTTATCAGGCGATGGTGATGGAGGCACTAAACTTTGCCCTCCACCACCGCCTGTAATAGCCATCACCAGTGTACTTATTGCAAATCCTAAGGCGTTATAACGCTTGCTAATGTGACAACCCTGCTCTCTAAACAATGTTCGTATTCGTTCTGCTAGCGTCGTGTCTTCATATAAAAAATTTTCGATAGTTTCTCTTATTCTATTCACTTGAGTTCGTAATTGGTCTCGGTTAGTAGTCAGCACTTCTAGTTTTGCTGATCTTTCTTGCTCAAGATTTTTTAGTCTTTGGGCTATTCTTTCTTTAATATCACGCCCTACGATGCGGTCGTCAGTCTCAGCGAGTTTTTCTTTTTCTCTTTTTATATGCCCATCTAGTTCACCCAGTCTTGCTAAATTGTCTGTTAATTCATCTCTAATGTTTCTTACAGCATGATCATTTCTTGCAAGGGCACGCGGGAATCATTAATTGTTTTTAATGCTGTTTCTTCTGAAAAACTGGTTTCTGCTTCTTCTATTGTATTTATTATTCTGTCTGATGTTGGAATTAAATCTTGAAGTTCTGTGTTTTGCATTTGGTTATCTGTTGGGAGTTTTTGTGGTATGTTTTGAAGTTTTGCAGCTGCTTCCCTATGTGATTTTGGTTCAGTAAAGCAAGGCGATCCCGCTCGCTCGCACTAAGCTTTTGATTAATTGTACCCATGCTTACAAACTTTGATGAGTTTAGTTTATAACGTAAGCGGAACACGTTCTCCTTTGTCGTTTTTAAAATACAAATGGTTATCTTTTAGTTCAAAATCATCAGGGTATATAGTTTCGGGAGGTTTTTGTTTTAAACTTTGGTATAATGATCTGACCTTATCTTCTGTTAATTCACGCCTTTGCGCCCCCTCTAATTCATCCCGCAATGAGAACGTCGAGCGATGCTGTGTTAAAGGAGTCCTTTCATCCATGTCGGCGTCTCCAAGATCGCTAATATCATAATCTTCTTCACCTCCAATTCCCGCCATGTTTTTAAATAATTAACTTTTTATTTTGTTTTATAAAAATGTCACAAGTATATGGCTCGATTCTTGACCCGCATAGAAGACTGAAGAACCCGGCGTGAAGGGAATAAACGAATATGCAA
>JAFLJL010002947.1:5000-23897 GCA_018398815.1 Conus ventricosus
TGATTTGGTATGTTAAGTTTTTGCGAGTGTTTGAATGTGTGAAGATGAGGGAAATGTGCGATGTGTTTGGAAGGGTGGAAATTTTGATGTTCATGTCAATGAAGTCTGTTGTGGGATATTCTGTCCTTATATTTTAGATAATGAATGATATTTGAGTAAGAAACTAGTGGTAAGTTATTGTGGACAATTATGAACGTTTTGTACGTAGAAGGATGCGAAGATATAAAGATTCGTTGTTTTCAAAATGGATCAGAAGTCCCCCGACGGGATGTATAGGTCACGTGATCGATGGTTTATGAATGCGTAATGACTTGGTTGGTTTTTGTTTTTCCGTTACCACTGTTTCATGACAAATGTTGTAAATGATGATTTTGCAACCTGTTATAATTGTCGTTTATAATTTTTTGGAAATGCTAGATGATAAATTATTCCAGAACACATGTTTTTTTTTTAGAGAACAATAGTATAAGTGGGCAAGATTGCTGAAGATGGATAAAACTCAAAGGCTATAGAATGTTGCGGGTAGGCAAGGATGGTTTCTAGTGAGTTATTAAATGGGAGTGTCTTCTTGCATAGAAGTACTGCAGCTAGTGATGAGATTGGTACTCATGTGGTTACATAGTAATTGGTCATGTTTGTGCTGATTCAAAACTAGTTGTTTATAATGAATGGTGTCATTCATGATGGAGAGTAGTATAGTTTTGCTGGGTGTCTACTGGAAATCACCCCAAATTGAACAAAACATAACTAAACTTTTCCATTTTTTTGTGAAACTGGAACTGGGATATTGGGTGCGTAACCCTAGGAAAAAGGTTCCAGTGCTGTGGTTTACTCAGTATTAATCATACCTCGAGTGTGTAATATCTCCTGTGTATGTCACACAGAGGAGTGTTGTTGTTGTTTTTTTAATAGGGTTTAGTATGAAATATTTGAATATATGTGGTTTATTGTGGGTTCTACCGCATAATCCCCAGGTGATGGAATGTGAAATGATGGGGAGTGTAGTATGTGCAGTAGAGGAATGGGAATAGGGATATTGTTTTGCAAGCTGTTTTACAATCCTGAAATTTATAAAGGTTATGGGTTTGTGTTCCAGGGACACAGATTATTTGTTTTTGCCTCTCACCTCACATCCCATTTTGCCGCACTATATCTGTTAACAAAGATTCGTGGTACCATAAAAAATAAACATTTTTTAGGGTTATTTGCTTAGTATACATATAAATTTCTGTTAGGAGTTGTGACATTAGTATCAAAGAAAGAAAAAGTTGGAATCCTTAAAAAGAAAATTAAAAGAAAAAAAAAATACTGGGTGTGGATTTTTTTTTCTGTGAGCTTGTTCATGGTGACATTAACTCGAACCCCATAACCCTCAATTCAGAACTGCCATCTAAAGATAGGGTTACATGATATGCTGATACAATGTATTATTCATGCTCTTATAAAAGCATGCACCAAAGAAAACTTTTTTTCTTGTAAGGCGTTGCAGATGAGAGCCGTTTTCTGTCTTCATTTATATCGATTTTTTAACGGGTTGTATTTTACATCTTTACATTTCTGATCCACCAAAAACCATTCGAAACTGGATTCAGAAACAAAAAAAAACATGAAATACATCAATCAAAAAGCTTTGTCGTCAACTAACGGTCTCCAACAATCTGGTTAAAAAATTCATTGACAGATCTATGCAAAACCTACAACGACATTGAGGTGTGCTTTTAAAGTGTGGAAGAAATACTGGTTGTGCAGTGGCGGTAATCATGGGAGGAAAATGTCCATAAATCAGTAACACTGATAACCACAGCCTTGCGGGGACTTTGACCTCCATGTTTTATGGCTTTTAGATCGAAGATGTCTCTGGTTTTTCCTGCCTCGATCGCAGGTTTACGAGCCAATGTAACAGGACAGCGCATGCCTGGATCTGAGTTATTGTATCTCCGAGTGGAACTCGGTCTTGACAACTTCCGGAAGAAAATGGTGTACATTTCACAAAAGTAGAGGACTTGAGCGGACGCATGCGCATGTATGACGCCAGTGGCAGCAGCTTAGTTTCAAGGACTTTACTGCTTGTGATTTGTCAATGCTATGCCACGTCTGCCAAGCCATAACAAACAACTCCCTCAACAACAATAACACCAGCGAAAAGGAAGGGTGGAGAGAAAGAAGGTCCTTATGTACAAAACTTTACAGGTAACTGACGTATATTTTTTAAAAAATACCAAAAAAAAAAACGCGTTAGTCAGGGATTGAGTGACTTTTGTTGAATGAACAGTTTTGTACAAGCTCCTCAAATGGAAAAGTAGAAACACAGTAACGAGAATATGAAGTACGTGTTCACTGAAACATGTCAGATGAACAGATGAAATGGGGAGGAGGGGAAGGGGGAGGGAGGAGATAAGAAGAGTTCGATAAAGGAAAAGGAAATGTTAAAAGAAATAGATCTGAATGAATGAATCAGTCAATCAATCAAGGAACGAATGATGTTTTTTTCTTAATTCAGATTTTTTTTCATGGCAGTCGATGATGATGTAGATATTTTCCAAAAATAGAAACAAAGGCACAAAATACGAATGAATTCTGGGTTTTATCACCAGTCTATTGACTCTCTCTCTCTCTCTCTCTCTCTCTCTCTCTCCTCTCTCTCTCTCTCTCTCTCTCTCTCTCTCTTCATCCCCCATCCCTCACTCCACCTCATGCACCTCTTCACCCATCCAAGCTCGTCTTACATGTGGCCAAAGGACGCACAGACATGTTTTCCTGTCAGGTAAAAATCAACTTCTTTTGAACTATTTAATTCCAAATTAATGCGCAGACTTCATGGTGGGAAGGCGATGTATGTGTGTGTGTGTGTCTGTCTGTGTGTCTGTGTCTGTGTCTGTGTCTGTGTGTGTGTGTTTGAGAGAGAGACAGACAGAGAATGTGAGGAGGTCGGGAAGGAGAGTGATGCGAGAGAGAGAGAGAGAGAGAGAGAGAGGAGAGAGAGAGAGAGAGAGAGAGAGAGAAGACGGAAAGAATAAGACAGACAGACACATAGAAACTTTTATAGACAGAGAGCGAGAACGAACAAAGAAACGGAAATCAGTAAACTTAGCAGGCCTCTCTCCGGCCGATTCGATCGATCACGACTACACAGCAACTGTCGGTTTTTTGCTGATCAATGCAGTAATGGCTACCCGCCGCTAACTTCTAAATCCTCGAAGCAGGATAATGACTCCCCATGGCAGTTAGATACGGTAGACACGGGATCACGCCATAAGACCCTATAGATTCTGTGCTGATTTGGCCACCATCATTCTGTGCCTGGAACAAGCGAGTCTCGCCTCCCTGGTAGAACATATCCAATAATTGTACGTGGACGGTGTTTTCAGGCACCCAGCTTACGAACCTGCAGGAAATAAAAGCAAACACGCGAAGGCAGGAAGAGGGGAATGTATGTGAAGTCTGGGATGGTAAGCATTCAATAGTAAGTCAGTAAGTACGGTTTGTAGATAAACCCTGAACAAGATACATGTTCACGCACTTCCAGCATAATGGTGTTTGTTTGGTACAGTCTTGCTCGAATAGAAAACAATGAACGGTTATAAAAAGAGAAAGAAAGAAAGAAATCATACAAAAGAATGGTTTCAGCACATGAAAGACAACACCAATCAAAACGTGAGCCGGTTAGATACTTTTTCCTATTATCTGATTTGTCGTGCCCTCCTGCTAGTGTCATTACTCCAACCCACCCATCCACTCCACCCACCCTCTGTGTTCAGCTTCTACAAAACACAGCCAAACCCAGGTATTCATATTGTTGTACGGGCGCCAGTGGCCCACATGTAACTATTAATGGTTGGGAGAATGTTAAATAATGCGGGAAACTGTTCCTCCACTTGGAGCACAAAATTGCTTTCCTTATCAGTTTTTTGCTTTCACTGTCAGTATCAGGCCGTCCTTTCGTATGGTGGCCTTGCAAAAACAACAACAACAACGTCAACAACAACTTTTCAGGGCTCTGCACCAGGATACAGAAGAAGGGGCAGACTATAAAATTTTTTTTTTTTTTAAAGTGGTGGGAGGACAACGTCCATGAAAGGATACGCCTGACCTTGGTGATTCGCTGAAGGTGCAGAGGAGAGACGAGATGGAGGGGACTGTCAGTTCAAGCTGTGCCCAACAACTAAAGGGTTTAGCGACCGATGAAGATCAGATCGTTAAGCCTATGATATAGACTCAAAAACCTTTACTATTCTATGATCGTTCTGAAGTCGACGTTAGAATCGTATTGGTTTGTAGAATCTAAATCTAAACTTTTTTTTAAAAAAAAACATCTCGGAGGTGAACACTGTTAACCGGGTGAGTCGGACGTCTTTTTGACAGCTCTGCTCTTGATTAACTTATTTTAGTTAATTAAACTACTGATCGGTCACCAAGAATGCCACGAAGTTAACAGTGTATCTACTGCCCACCTCCATCCGAGTTTTTGGAACTTTTGGTCTGCGTGATGTGAAGAAATCGGCGCTGAAATGACTGTCCGTGATGTTGTCGGGTGTGCATGTTATGGCCCGCCATAAGAAGAGAAAACAGCGTACGCAGACTGGTGCAGGTTCAGGCTCTAGTTCCTCCAACAACCCTCGAGTGTTAACAGTGACAAAGATACCCCAAAGAAACAGAAGGTGGAAACTAGTACTCCACTGTCCGGGCCAGTGAAAGAGACTCTTTCTAAATTTGTTTTTCAACCGCGAGAGGACAAAATGGAGGACAAGGGGAACGACTCACTCCCAAACCAGTCAAACGAGTTGGACATTGTTTTCTCCCCTACTCGCGATTCTCACCGGCAAAAAAAAACCCCAGCAATGTACGAATGCCGATCTGATGGCAAGCTCTGTGCCAACGGAGCTGAACTTGCCAGGCTGGCTCTCACGGTGGAAGAGCTGAGGGCTGCCCTGTTCTCAGTCCAGACTGAGAACGAGAAGCTTCGTCGAGAGCTGACCGATGCCCGGAAGCGAGAGGAGCAGACAGCCACCCAGCTTGCTGAGGTTCGGCACCTTGCAGAGCTGGCCGATCGTCGTACCGAGGACGTTTCCGCCTACGTACGGAGGAACAACCTTCGTATCTACGGGATGCAGGAAGCGGAGAGTGGGGGCGTCGAGACGGGGGTACAGTGTGAGGAGAAGGTGCTTTCTCTGTTCAACCGTAAACTGAACATCGAGGTGAAGAGAGAAGACCTTGAGGCAGTGCATAGGGTAGGTTCCAAACAGGGTTCCAATGCGTCCAAAAACTCTTGCCGCGGGATTATTGTTCGTTTTGTTTCCCGTCACGTCAGGGACTCTGTGCTCTACGCGCGCAAGAAATTGAAAGGAACTGGGGTCACTATGGTGGAAGATCTGACCCCACGGGCCTATCAGCTGCTATGTTCAGTGCGGAACGAGAGGGACATTTGCCAGCAGGCGTGGACGAAGAACGGTGCAGTGGTGGTGAAGACGGTGTCCGGCCGAATCTCGACAGTGAAATCTCTTGCCGATTTTAGGCAACTGCGTTAGTTTGTTTCTTTCCTCTTTGTGTGTCACGCCGTTACTTCCACCTTTGCTTTGACATTGTGTCGTCTGCTCGAACTGTAAGTAGACCAAATGTGATTATTTTCTGTTCAAAATCTTAAGTGTGAAAGTTCGTGAATTCTTAAAGGTTTGTAATTAGAATCTACTTGATGTAATTTCTGTATCTGTGCGCAATTTTTTTTTTTTTTATAACGACTTTGGCGATTTCTTTTGTTTGTTGTTATTGTTTTGTTTGGGTTTGTTTCCCCCCACTGGACGTTGTTTACATCTGGGGTGAAGGTCTTTTGGGGATTGGCAAGTCGGGGAGCAGTCCTTGCGTCGAAGGTAGTAGTGTACAAAAGTAATGAAAGAAAACGAGCCTTGTGGTACTATTCTTGTTTTTTCCATATATTTGTATTTGGTCTTTGCCCACAGACAATGTGATTGTATGGAGGACAGTAAATTTTTGATCACGTATAAGACAGTCATACAAGATGACCATGACACGAGTTGTTTGAAGGTGTTTTTTTGTTTGTTTGTTTTTTGTCTGTTTTTTCTTCCATGTCATTGCGCTAGATTTTGTAGTAGTAGTTGTAATAGTTGGCATCAATGCTCGTTTGGAGTAGGGCGGTGGGTCCTTATATAACAGGTTGGTGTGTGTATGTATGTGTAGTTTTATGTCATTGCTTTGTAAGCTGGTCTTTATGTTATACATTACTTTTTCATTTTCTTCATATCAAGGTGATAGGCTTGTGTGTGAGAGTGAGATTGTAACTGGGTCATGTACACTTTATTTGTGCATTTATAAGATGTTGATATTAATGATGGGTGTGAAATCTTGCCTACTATTACATTGGAAGGTTGAGGCTGAGGTAGCTTCTGTTAAACTTTGGAGATGTGCAACATCACTGTATTTCAAAAAGTGTGTCTCGAGTGTTAGCAACACTTTTGGAATATTTCTTACTTTTTCCTTCGTAACCTTTAAATTGCTGTTATCTGTTAACTACTTTAACCTTTCTTGCCAGAACTCGACATGGCACAGGATAGTTCATTTAAAATTTGTTCTTTGAATTGTAATGGTCTAAATAATAGTAAAAAAAGGAAAGATGTATTTGATTTTCTGAGAAAAAAAGCAGCTCATATTTATTGTCTTCAGAGACACACTTAAAGGAAGACTCTGAGAATTTTATTCGAGCTAGCTGGGATATAATGTATGGTTGTGTGGTACGGAAACTAATAAAAATGGTGTTGCTGTTCTTTTTAATAATAACTTTGAGTACAAGATACATGATGTTATAAGAGACCAGCATGGGTGTTACATTGTTTTGAATATTCAATTCTTAAAAAAAGGGTTTACTTTGGTGAACTTATACGGGCCTAGCAGTGGTGATAGCCCCGAATTTTTTGATAGTGTTTGTGAACTCATTGAGAGCTTTGGCAACCAACATGTAATTATAACTGGAGACTGGAATTGTGCCCTTAATTTAAAAATGGATGTTAGAAATTATACAAGTGTCACCAATCGGCAAGAACCCGAGCAAAAATCATGATATAATGACAAAATACAATCTGTTCGATTTTTACAGAGAATTATACCCCGAGAAAAGAAACTATACATGGCGGAAATTTCACTCTTATAAACAAGCAAGACTTGACTACTTTATGATCACTGAAGGATTAATGATGGAAGTTAATGATGTTTGCATCGACCCTGGATATCGATCAGATCATTCTCTTGTCACATTGCTTTTAAAAAAAGATCATTTCAAACGCGACAGACCTTTTTGGAAATTCAACAATAGTTTATTAAGAGATAAGCAATATGTTTCAAAAATTAGAGAGCTGATCAGCGATACCAAGAAACAGTATGCATTACCTGTATACAACTTAGACAATATACATAAATTGGTAATAAAAAACCTCTTTTTCAAATTGATGATCGTCTCTTTTTTGAGACATTAATGCTGGAAATAAGAGCCAAAACAATCTCTTATAGTACTTATAAGAAAAAAATGGATACTCAAAGAGAACATGACCTAGAAACAAAAATAAAAAACATGGAACAGAATTTACAAGAGGAAACTATTCCTCATTTAGAAAACCTAAAAAACAGAATTGCAAGAAATCAGGAATCACAGACTTGAAGGCATGGCAATGCGCTCGAGAGTTCACTGGCTAAGTCAAGGGGAAAAGGTGAATAAATATTTTGCTCTCTTGAAAATCGAAGTTTTCTTGATAAATCTATCCCTTTTTTAGAAAAAGAGGATGGTTCAGTCATTTCTGAACAAAAAGTATCCTCCTTGAGATAAAAATTTTTATGAACAATTATACAGCTTTAGAGATGTAACTGATATGAATATTTCTGAAGAGCTTCCGGATGCTCCAGCATTATCTGAGGAGGAGAGCTCCTCATTAGAGGGGTGATAACACTGGAAGAGGCTGCTACTGCTTTGAAACGGATGAAAAATTTGAAGAGTCCTGGGCCTGATGGGTTTACTGTTGAATTTTTTAAGTTTTTCTTTGTAGATATTGGAACTTTCCTTGTACGTTCTATTAATGAAGGTTTTGCTAAAGGCCAGTTATCAACTACCCAGCGACAGGGAACCATAATATGTATCCCCAAGGAAGGGGAAGCCGAAAAGATTGTGAAAAACTGGCGCCCCATCTCTTTGTTGAACACTACATATAAGATAGCTTCTGCTTGTGTTGCTAATCGATTGAAAAATGTTCTTCCAAACATCATACATGAGAGTCAAAGAGGTTTTTTGAAGGGCAGATTTATTGGAGAAAATATAAGGTTGATGTATGACATGTTATTGTACACTAATAAGGAAAATGTTCCAGGTATGCATTTTTTTAGTTGACTTTGAGAAGGCGTTTGATAGCGTCTCATGGTCATTCTTACATAACTGCCTGAAATTTTTCAAGTTTGGACCTCACTTAATTAATTGGATAAGAACATTTTATTCACAAATTTCTACCATATTTATGTCAATGGCCAGTACTCCCCATGGTTTCCGATTGAGAGAGGGGTGAGACAGGGGACCCATTATCTCCTTACCTATACCTAATTTGTGCTGAGGTTCTGTCATTAATGATTCGTTCTAACGAGCATATTAAAGGAATTAAAGTTGTTAACAAGGAAACATTACTGTCACAATTTGCTGACGATACTAGTTTATGTCTAGATGGTTCAGAGAGATCTTTTACCGAGGCGGTATCTGTCATTACTAAATTTTTACAAATTTCAGGTTTAAAAATCAATTTTGACAAGTCACAAGTAATATGGTTGGGGAGTAGAAAGAATTGTGGTATTAGATTTTTGAGGGACAAAAATTTTGTTTGGGATCCAGGTACTTTCAAAATTCTTGGTATCAAATTCTCCACTAACACAAATATTATTGTACAGATTAACTTTGAAGATAAACTTTTGAAATAAAGAGTCCTAGCTTTTTGGAAAAAAAGAAATATAACTCCTTTCGGAAAAATAACTATTATTAAAACTTTGGCATTTTCTAAAATTGTTCATTTATTGATTAATCTACCAGACCCCCCAGAGGATTTTATTGTTGCTTTGGAAAAAGAATTGTATAGTTTCTTATGGAACGGTAAAAAAAGTAAGATAAAAAAATCTGTTGTTCAAAAGCAGTACTGTGAAGGTGGATTAAAATGTTAAATGTAAAAAATTTTATTTCTTCTATGAAGGTAAGTTGGCTGAGAAGATTAATGTATGAGTCGGGTTGGCGGGAATTTACCATTAATATGTTCCCTAAGCTGGACAATATAAAAAACTTTGGTGCTGAATTTTCTAATGTTATTATGCAAGATGTCAATAACCCATTCTGGAATGATGTGATGAAACACTACAAGAAACTGTGTTCAAAGTGCTGTCCGACTACAGTTACATGATTTCATGTCAGAGTGTTTCATTACAATACTAAAATTTTAAGAGATAAAAAAAGTTATTTTCGTACAGGAATGGTGTAATTATGGCATTTTCTTCATTAAACACTTGATTAATGAAAATGGGCATTGGATGACCTTCCATGAATTTTTAATTAAATATCAAGGTATAAGAACAAACTTTCTCTTGTATGAAGGCATAATAAATGCCATTCGCAAAATATTGCCAAAAGCTTAATATTATCATAACTAACCAATATAAACTCTTAGACCAAAAAGTCTGGTTTTGCATTAAAAAGAGGCAACAAATATGTACAAAAAACTTTAAATGAAAATAATGCCTCTCCCGTGCTATTAATAAATGAATAATCTTTTTGTAAATTGAATTGGAAACAAATATCCTTCATAGTTATAAAGTTTCTACTGACGTCCAGCTTAGATGGTTCCAATGTCGACTTCTACATAGATTGCTGCCAACCCAGAAATACCTGTTTCAGTGCAAAATTGTGGATTCACCATTATGTAACTTTTGTGATCAGGAACAACAGACGATTACACACATGCTTTTCGACTGTAATATTGTGCAGCGGTTTGGAGAAATCTTCAAAACCTGCTAATGGAGAAATGTCAGCACTGCGCTAATCTGTTTTTTGAGAAAGAGTTAGTTCTGTTTGGAATGAAACAAAATGTGGAAACTGACAAAGTTCTTAACTTTATTCTTCTGTTTGCTAAGTTTTATGTTTACAAATGTAAACTACAAGATAACCACCCAGACCTTCATGTTTCCTAACAATCTTAAGCTATAGATTTAAATTGGAAAAATACTTAGCCTTTCTGAACCATGATTCAGATCAATTTGACAAAACCTGGTTTCCCTATTCCTCTATCATTTCCTAGCATGATTGTGACTTTTTTTTTTTTTGACAAATCTTATGTACACATGGTCCCAACTTGAGTATCCCAACCTAGATAATGCTACATAGTTGAGAATGGTAAACGCTGGTATCTTTTAACATAACTAGCCATCCCTTCTCTGTTGTAATTACCCATCTTAATTTTTTTTTTTCTCCCTCTCTCTCAGCCTCTCACCCATGCCACCCCTTGGTATTTTCCTTGTTTTTGAGGTTATTTGTATATGTGTGTGTGCGTGTGTGTGTGTGTGCAAGTTTATATATCCTGCTTACAATTCATGTAATGATGTATGTTTGGTGTGCGTCTGCGCCTTTTTTTTTTTTTTTTTTTTTTGGGGGGGGGGGGGGGGGGGATATGCGTGTTTGTTCTCTTATTGTGTCTGACTTCTTTTGGGTTTTTTTGTACAATTATTATGATACGTATGTCTTTTTGTGTGTGTGCATGCATGTTTGTTTAAAAATAAAAAACCTCTTTGCTAATACTTTAATAGCACAATTATACAATTCCAACATACATGGGGTCAGTTATTTCAACTCATTCTCCCATTCATTCCTTCAAATACAAAGAACACCATGTCAAATGTCATAGGATATTTTGATTTGAACTCTTTATTGTAACTACCTTTATGTCTGTACATACATGAATTTATAATTAATTTGTGTTAAGTAAGTACCTTGCCAGGTTTATGTTGAGGGATGAATGTGTGAGAAATGAAGGAATTGTTGAGTGGAGGGATGAGAGAGGTGACATTAAAAATGTGGAAAAAAAAAAAAAAAAAAACAACATCTCTACGTCACCTGAAGCATCCAAAGAACGGATACAATCAGTGTCAATCACAGACTGATAAAGAACCCGTCGTTGTTGATAAAGGCACTGCAGGGACATGTCTGTGTGGGAACAGCAGCAAGTTTGAAATTAGAATGACTGCAAGCAGGAATAGAAGAAGCAAGAGGATAGAAGTTATAGGACAAGACCGCTAAACGAATGGCACAAAACATGTGGCAATACAACAGCAACGCGTGTTGACCACTTGGGTTTAATAAAGAAAAGAAGAAAAAAAGAGAGAGAGAGAGAGAAAAGAAAGAAAAAAGAAAAAGTCATCAGTCTAAAATAAAGCGACACACAGGAAATAAAAACCAGCAACAACAACAACAAAAAAGGTTGCAATAGGTAAGGCAGATTTTTCATTTTTCTTTCTTTCTTTTTCTTTTTTTCTCGTACTCTTTTTTTTTTTTTTTTCGCTTTTGTGTGACATTTGTTTGTCGGAGCATTTTTTTTCAGTGATCGAAACGTGGCGCTTTGGCCTTTCTTTCGTTCCATTCCTTTTGGCTGCGTTGTGACATAGCTTTACCCTCTGCATGTCTGTCCCTCAACCGCAGTTCATCACTTGTGGTGTCCATACACGATGTGACTGATGTCACCCGCTAATGTGTACGCCCCTGACACACAGACTTCAGGACATTTACCAGACTGCAGGTAGATTTAAGGATATGTTCAGCAAATGCTACTCATGAACCTCCTCGCCCCCCCCCCCCCCCCCCTCCTCCTCCTCCACCTACCACTCCTCACCTCCCTCCTCGTCCCCTCCTGTCTGGCCTCCTGCCATAGGGATGGCGGCACTGTAGCGACTAGAGGAGAGAGTTCGATGGAGGTCCAACCAACCAACAAACAACACAGCACGCAGGTCGTAAAGCTTTTCCACGCCGTCAAACGATAGCATCTGAGGCCCAGGGGCAGAGCAGCCTGGCTCTCTGGTTCAGTAACCACAGGGTTGTGTCCCCTGTCTAAACCGACATCGGTGGGGAAAATTGTGGCCAGGAGTGGACATGAAACTAAACACCTGTTTTGTCGTTGCTAAGACAAACATGCAGGGGACAGACGATAGGGGAAGATAGAAATGACGCATATGGAGGGGGTGGTGGTGGGGATCGGAGTTTGTGTGTGTCTGTGTATGTGTGTGTGTGTGTATGAGAGAAGAGAGAGAGAGAGAGAGAGAGAGAGGAAGAGAGAGAGGAGAGAGAGAGAGAGAGAGAGAGAGAGGAGAGAGAGAAACAAGTATTCTACTTTATGATTCTCTGTTTTACATGTGAACGTGAAGTTAATGCGAAAAATGTGTACAGATCAAATGCACTTACAAGATGCTGGAAAACAAAGACTTTGATTTGGTGATTGATAGTATTTATTCCCATGGGTAACAGGAAAGCAAGGAAAATGCTTTTTAGTATTTATTCCCATGGGTAACAGGAAAGCAAGGAATATGCTTTTTTTTCTCACCCATATGGGGTTTATCTTTACAGGGGCTAAGGATACTAATACACGAACACTCTTACACAATGTAGGCAACTGAGATACAAAATATGAAGTGATTATAACAAAAACGAAAATGATTCCACGGAAACACACACACACACACACACACACACACACACACACACACACACACACACACACACACACACACACACACCGCATAGTAGGTGATATTCCAAAGTGAAGGTAGCACACATGGATTAGTCAGTTAATAAAACATCATCCACATAATCTGAGGAAACTCGATAGTAGTAATTCATGAAACAATCCTGTTCAAGTACATATGCATTAATTCATATTCCACTTTCTGATTCATAAGACAAGAATGATTTTCAAGGTAGCGAAGAAGAGAGAGATTTTTGTGTGTGTCCCAACTTCTGTGCCACCTCAGTGGCAGTGCACCCACGCCGCTCATTCCAACACCCTGCCCATAGCCACAGTCCGGTCGGCTCCGCCGCAGCCCCGGCACCGGCAATCCACAGGAAGCAGTCAATGTTAAGTCGTCAAGAGGCAACCCACCAGAGGAGACACTGCACTGCTGCCGAGTCACTTCGGTGGTGTTCGTTGGCGCCTGTTCTGATCCAACATACGCAGGACACCACCTATTAAGCCCCCTACTGGCGACAATGATCGCTTAGTCGCGGAGCCGGCGTGAGTGAGCTCTCCCTCTGGAGGGCGCCACCACGTCTGTCCAACGACAGCCCGCATGGACTCGCCGATACCGGTAACCCCGACGGAACCAAACCAAGGCCACAGACGTGGAGAGGACATCGAAATTGAGGTCACCATGAGAGCAGGGCATGAAGGGCCACAGAATTTGAGACCTTTTTTTTAAAATGCTGATCGATGAGAATGAGGATGATAAAGATAATGCTACGGATTCCATTTCGGTCTGAGACTGCGTGACAGGGCTGTACTCTACGCTTCCTTTCATAATATATCCCGGCATCAACCAGGCCCGAGAGATACAGACACCTGCAGTGTTGGTCAGGAAATTTGAGCAACACTCTCAGAGACGCATCCATAAAGTGGATGAAACTCGACTGTGTGGTCCCAGTCTTCCCAACTGAGCCCGTAGCAAACTCAACTCTGGGTAGGAGCCGGTCGGGTGCAGAAAAATCCCACATGACTGATGGGAATTGAACCCACGACCTCCCAGCCAGGAGTCCGCGACGCTAACCACTTCGCCACGGCGGCTGGTAAGCGAGAGAAAATTGTTGTGTTGAAGAGAGAGAGAGAGAGAGAGAGAGAGAGAGAGAGAGAGATAAGTCGCAGAGCCAGGATGAGAGAGTTCTCCTTCTGTAATGCGCCACCGCGTCCTTCCAACGCTAGTCTCCATGGATTTACCGCTACTGGTGACCCCTACAGTGTCAAACCAAGGCCATAGACGTGGAGTGGCGATCGAAACTGAGGTCACTATGGAAGCAGGGTATGAAGGGCCACAGAATCATCATTAAAAAAAAAAAAAGCCCCTAGTTCTGTGGCCATACATGCCCTGCATGCTCTCAAGATGACCTCACCTGATTCCCTCTCCGCATCGGTGCGCTTTGTTAGTTCGTACCGAAGTACTAGGTATCAGAAAGTTCATGGGTTCTGCCGTTGCATGGATGTGATGGTGTCCCACTAAGGTTGTCGCTGATTCGCGCTGGTTCCGCGACTAAACAATTATTGCCGTCCGTGTGGGGGAAGGGGGGGGGGGGGGTTACTAGGTGCTGTCCTGTATGTGCTCGATCACAACAGACGTAATAAGCATCAAACAAGTGCTCTCGACAGCAGTGCAGTGTCTCTTCTGGTGAGTTTACTCATTACGATCTGATATTGATCGCTCTCCTGTGGACTGGCGATGCTGGAACCACGAATAGGACGAACATTGGCGTGTCCGGGGTCGTCGGAATGCAGACTTAGTGGAGTGAGATAATACTATCGATGAGGTACGGAAGATTAAAAAAAAAAAACATGGACAAATGAAGAAAAAGAAGAAGAAAAAGAAAATTTTTCTCGCAACAGTCAACCGCCGTATACATGTCTTGTAAGAGCATGACTCCCTGTCGGAGACCATTCTACAGGGCACAGTGGCGGATGGACATCCCAAAGGCGGACCCAAGAAATTCCTGGATGGAAAACATGAAAAACTGGACAGGCCACAACGCCTCTGCCCTGTTGCTCATGACGGAGGCTAGATAGCTGTGGAGGTCCGTGGTTGCACGAGCGTCCGTCACGGCCTCCCTACCACTCTACCACCCACTGTCATGGAACCAAACAGACAACAAAGGGACGAACTGACAACGGCAGTTCATCAGCACGGTGTTGGAACAGGTCGACCTTGTGTAACAGGCAATTGTGAATGACTTTTATTAATACTAGTATTGTTGTTATCTCTATCATTATCATAATTATTGTTATCACTATCATTATTATAATTATCACCATCATCACTGTTGTTGTTATTCTTGTTCTTGTCGTTTTTTCTCGTTGTTTTCGTGATTGTTATTGTTGTTGTATTTCGTCTCTGAGAAGGACTCCCCAGGTCGGCCTCGGGTCAATGAATAATGTTATCTGAGCTATGAGGTGTAAGAGAGACAGACAGACAGACAGACAGACAGAATGCCAGTCTTCACAGAGCCAGGCAGCGTGTGGACGCGTGGGTTTTCCATCGCGACATCACACTATCTCAGCAATCAGAACCGATAAGGGATGCTGCTGGCTGGTCCCGCGCCGTCACGTGGTCTGTCACGTGACACTCAGCTCAGCGCAGAGCAGTCTGAAAACTTAACTCTACCTTTCAGTTGCTGCCCTTCCCTCCTCTTGTCCAGGTGGGTGTTTTCGGTCTTCAGACGCTCTGTTGGAAGTCACGTGTCTGATTTTGCTGTTAGTTTGTTAGTCCTACATAGACCTTACTTGGACATCCATAATTACGTGTTCTTTCCAGGAACAAAAGTGAGTCCTCTTCGTTTTCTTCTGTGCATACTAAAGTTTGTTTTCCACTCATCAGTTCTGTGTCATACTTCAAAATTATTTTCAGCACGTGCGGCACGAATGAGCTGCTCACTGGGTCAAAGGTTTGTCAACTCGGCACGTTTGTTATTCCTTTGTCTTTTCGTTCCTTTCCGATCTTTTTGAAAGTATTTTCAAATATATCATTCTTTCATCCTCTCCATATGTATCTCTTCACAGGGTATTTTCTACAACTGTTTATTGTCCGCTAGACGTCATTTATTGTCATTGTTACTTTGTTGTCGTTTTTTGTTTTATTTTACGTTGTTTCGCAATATATTTATTTATACATTTATTAGTGTGTACAGCGATAGTATTAAACATAAAACGCTCTTTCTCAGTAACTACCACCATCTTTTACACACACACACACACACACACACACACACACACACACACACACACGCTATCAGTTTTGCCAAAATTTCGTGAGATGAAAAAATTATTCCTTCTCGGTCACTCTGTCTCTGTCTGTCTGTCAGTCTGTCTGTCTGTCTGTCCAGAAAAATATGCTTCACGTTTGTAATGCAAAGATCTTACAAGTAGAGCCAAGCGTGCATTACTATGCATTATGCAACAGCCTTCAAAATTAGAAAAGACATCTTGGAAACTATTATGAAATTGTTTGACTCTCAAGTATAGCCCATCGCACAATATGGAGATGAAATATGGGGCTTTTATAATTCTGCCGCTTATTGTGAAAATTTTCATCTATTTGCGTTGAAGACGTTTTTACGAGTGAGCATGCGAACACCTAATGATGAAGTAAACAGATATCCGATACATTTGAACTCTGTAAGCAAGTGTGTACGCTACTGGCTGAAAATAACACAAATCGAAATTTTAAGGTTATCCAGGAAAGCATGTAATATGTTATATACGCGTTGGATGCGAGAGGAAGATAAAATTGGGTTTCAAATGTGAGGGTTGAATTATGTCAACTTGGTTCAGGTTTTGTGTAGCTACGACAGGGTGTTGGAGATATAAATGAAATCCTTTGGATACTTCGGAATAGATTGATCGATTGCAGATGGCAAGAATGGTCATGTCATTTTCAAGAAAGCGACTTTTTTTGCTTTGTACAGACAGTTCAGAAGTATGCATTGTGTTCCAAAATATCTATTCATTAAATGGATAGTTATTCAAGGTATATCATGACAAAGTTCAGATCAGGTATTTCCGATCTCTTTGTTCATTATTATCGTTATAGGAAGCATATACGTGATCTTATCTGTTCCTGTGTTCTGAAGAAGATGAAGTGCTGAAGAAGATGAAGTTCACTTTGTGTTCTGTTGTCCCATTTTGAATAACTTGAGGAGTTATGTGTGTGTGCGCGCGCGCGTGTGTGTATGTGTGTGTGTGTGTGTGTGTGTGTGTGTGTGTGTGTGTGTGTGTGTGTGTGTGTGTGTGTGTGTGTGTGGACTGGTTGTGCCTGCGTTTATTTTCTCTCATCTTCATCTTACTGGAAACTTTCACGAAACGATAAAAATAAAAACAAACAAATGAATCAAAGTACATATAGCGAAGGTAGGGAGGAATGTGTGTGTGTGTGTGTGTGTGTGTGTGTGTGTGTGTGTGTGTGTAGGAGAAAAACATAAAGAGAGAGGTGAGAAAGAGAAGGGAGCGGGGTGCACGCGCATTTCCAGCAAAATCGGTAATACTTAACCCATGGTTTAGTCCGCAGAATTAGATATGATTAAAAAAAAAACAGTGACATGGACTGACTGCACGCGCTCTATTGCAGGAAGAAAGAACGGCAAGACACACACCTTAAGCTGTCAGAGGAACGGAGGACAGCGGCCGTCAGACGGCAGAGACTGGGCACTGAAGTAACAAATTAAGTGACCTCGCAAAAACAATTCAAAAGAAAAGTCACGGCAAATGTGAACAGTGACCAGAAAGACGCTACAGCTGTAGTACCCACAACCAAACCACGACAAGACTAAACCAAACCACAGAGAGGAACCACAACGCAACAAATACAAACGACAACAGCAGCAGCAACAGTAACTTCGACCACCACCACCATCACTCGTACCTGCATTACTTTCACTCTGCTTCACCATCAACTACTATCACCGCCACCGTGAGTCCTACTTCTTTTACTTTTACTCTTCTTCACCTCTATCATCGTGAAGTTATCAGAAACGGATGCTAAGAGCCCCCAAGCAACAAAGATGGATGAACGTCCCATCCTCGACCTCCCTAAGATCTTCAACCTCCTCCTTCTCTGCAGTCTTCCCTGCTGGATAACGCTCCTAGTAGCCCCGGCATCAGCAGCAGCAGCAGGAGCAGGAGTCAGACAAGCCGTGTTCTACCGGCTGTCGTACATGGACGACCACGTGGTGGACACGCAGTCCGGGCCTATGGAGGACACCCTGGTGGCTCAGCGGTCCCGGATCCAGAGCGTGACGGAGTGTGCCGCGGCCTGTTTGGTCGAGGAGAAGTGCTCGTCCTTCTTCCACGACAAGGGGGACAAACGTGTCTGATGCATTCCGTGGTCTTCCTGGCGGCTGATAAGGCCGTGCCTCAACCCGGGACCACCTACTGGCAGATCAGTCAAGGTGAGAGAAAGATGGGTGGTGGGACGGGGGTGGGGGAATGGTGGAGGGTGGGGTTGGGGTAGGTTGGAGATGGGGGGTGGTAGGAGGTGCAGGGTGGGGTGGGGGGGGGGGGGGGGGCAGGATGAAGGGTAAAAGCAGAAGCGGAAGTTTACTTAGTATAGGCCATGATCTCCATTTCAAGGTACAATCTGATGACAAGGCAACAGAGAGAGAGAAAGAGAGACAGACAGACAGAGAAAGACAGATAGACAGACAGATATGCTTCAGCAAGCATTAATGTTTGTTGAAATATGGGTTGCAAAAACATACATAACACATTGTAAAAGGTTATATAAAACAATGCATACTGTGGTACGTAAAGACTATACACAACTGAAGTTGGTTCTGTACTTAAACGATATGTCATGTAGTATATTTGGACAAAGATGTACTGTTCACATTCATAGAAATGTATTCATAAAGGCCGAAGCCCCATTTCAAGAGGTGTGAATGAAAGAAGTGAGCCCTAGATTTTTTGTTTTTTAATGAACAAAAGAAAATAACTTATTGAAGAACACTTCTAAACGGAAGTTATTTCACTTTAGAAGACATCAGTGATCACCCATTGTTAATATAACACTCAAATAAAACTGTATTATTATTATTATTTTATTATATTATCTATATTTGATCGTATAATCTACATATTAAACTAC
>JAFLJL010002947.1:24897-45442 GCA_018398815.1 Conus ventricosus
TGCTCAGATTCATTGGTGTGCGCTCGATTCAGAAGACGGGAACTACATAGCTGAATTTCGTCAACTTAACAGTGGCGTCACTGAGAGTTTGTTGAAATTCCTGACAACACTGCAAATGTCTGCTTTCATCGGCCTGGTAACATGGAAGAAAGCGGTACGTTATGAAACGAAGCATAGAGCGCAGCTCTGTCATGTAATCTCAGACAAGAATGGCACACCTTTGCATCATCGTAATCGCTTTCATTCTCATGGGCCATGTCACATACACGTGCATGCACACACACACACATACACACACACCACACACACACACACACACACACACACACACACACACGCGTGCGCGCGCGCGCACACGCGTGTTGCACATTAAAAAGATGGTAAGAACAGGGAAACTGTACATTGCTGTCTCTCTCTCTCTCTCTCTCTCTCTCTCTCATCTCTCTCTCTCTCTCTCTCTCTCTCTCTCTCTCTCTCCGTCAATACTGACCTTAGCAGAAACTTCACTTCCACTATACACCATATAGACAGTATGGGGAAATGATTTTCTTTTCAAAGATTTTGGTTTTCTATCCTGTGCAATTTGTGTCCATAAGAATAAACATTTCAGCATGAGCTATACTTTTGTGCTCACCTTTTTTAGAATACGAGTGCACCGAATATGCCAATTATATGTATACAGTAATTTAAACAAATCGATCACTATCAACATTTTGTTCTTTACATCGCGTATTCATTGAAAAAAGAATATCACAACAATGGCAAAGCTAAACAAGATCTGGAAGAGCAGGGAGATCAGCTTTCCTACAAAGATGAAGCTGTACAAGTCCCTGGTGCTGTCCATCCTGCTGTATGGCTGCGAAAGCTGGACCATGACAGCACAGACCACCAAGAGAATCCAGACGTTTGAAACTAAATGCTTCAGGCGCTTGCTCGGGATCTCTTGGCAAGACCGGAAGACAAACGACCTTGTGAGGAGCCAAATAGCATCACTTGCAGGCCCCCAAGAACCCCTCTTGGCAACAGTCAAGAAGAGGAAGCTGTCGTGGTTCGGGCATGTCACACGCCACAATTCACTGCCCAAAACAGTCATCCAGGGCACGCTGGAAGGTGGCAGACGAAGGGGACGACAAGCCAAATGTTGGATGGACAACATCAAAGAATGGACCAGGATGGATGGCCCTACGCTGATGCGACAGGCAGAGGACAGGGCCGGATGGCGGTGCCTGGCTTCGAGAGTGTCTCTCATCTCTCCTCTACGCCCATCATGGGCAAGAGAATGATGATGATGATGATGATCACAAGAAACAAACAAACAAAAAACCCGATTGCGCGTATAATTCCACACGGTTCAGAATTGTTTCATCACAGTTATAAAAAAGAAGAACAAATGTCATTTGATTGTAACCTCCCAATTGATGATTAGTAGTTACCAGGGATATTAATTCTTTGAGGGGAAATAATCCAAATATATTCCAATTTAATAGCAGAGTCAAAAGAGATTGTTTCCCTTTGGAATGAAGATTCATGTTTTTGACAGGTTGGAAAAAGTTGAGATTTATTTTGTTTTAAATACAGTTCTAGAATAATTGATTATTGAGAACAGGTAGAACTTCTGTTTTAGTATTTCCTCAACAATGATGCTGGGAGGTTGCTGTTTTTTTATACACTGAATAACGATCCATGTTTTTATTGTAGCTTGTCCGTTGCATCCTAGTCTAAAAAAAAAGCCCAGATCTAAAGGGAGCGTGAGATGCCCCACAAAAATAGGAAAAAAACGTGTTTCCTAAACCAGGTGAGGTTTAATATTATTATGATTTGATGTTTGGAGAGGAGTGATTTGGTATGTTAAGTTTTGCGAGTGTTTGAATGTGTGAAGATGAGGGAAATGTGCGATGTGTTTGGAAGGGTGGAAATTTTGATGTTCATGTCAATGAAGTCTGTTGTGGGATATTCTGTCCTTATATTTTAGATAATGAATGATATTTGAGTAAGAAACTAGTGGTAAGTTATTGTGGACAATTATGAACGTTTTGTACGTAGAAGGATGCGAAGATATAAAGATTCGTTGTTTTCAAAATGGATCAGAAGTCCCGCGACGGGATGTATAGGTCACGTGATCGATGGTTTATGAATGCGTAATGACTTGGTTGGTTTTTGTTTTTCCGTTACCACTGTTTCATGACAAATGTTGTAAATGATGATTTTGCAACCTGTTATAATTGTCGTTTATAATTTTTTGGAAATGCTAGATGATAAATTATTCCAGAACACATGTTTTTTTTTTAGAGAACAATAGTATAAGTGGGCAAGATTGCTGAAGATGGATAAAACTCAAAGGCTATAGAATGTTGCGGGTAGGCAAGGATGGTTTCTAGTGAGTTATTAAATGGGAGTGTCTTCTTGCATAGAAGTACTGCAGCTAGTGATGAGATTGGTACTCATGTGGTTACATAGTAATTGGTCATGTTTGTGCTGATTCAAAACTAGTTGTTTATAATGAATGGTGTCATTCATGATGGAGAGTAGTATAGTTTTGCTGGGTGTCTACTGGAAATCACCCCAAATTGAACAAAACATAACTAAACTTTTCCATTTTTTTGTGAAACTGGAACTGGATATTGGGTGCGTAACCCTAGGAAAAAGGTTCCAGTGCTGTGGTTTACTCAGTATTAATCATACCTCGAGTGTGTAATATCTCCTGTGTATGTCACACAGAGGAGTGTTGTTGTTGTTTTTTAATAGGGTTTAGTATGAAATATTTGAATATATGTGGTTTATTGTGGGTTCTACCGCATAATCCCCCAGGTGATGGAATGTGAAATGATGGGGAGTGTAGTATGTGCAGTAGAGGAATGGGAATAGGGATATTGTTTTGCAAGCTGTTTTACAATCCTGAAATTTATAAAGGTTATGGGTTTGTGTTCCAGGGACACAGATTTATTTGTTTTTGCCTCTCACCTCACATCCCATTTTGCCGCACTATATCTGTTAACAAAGATTCGTGGTACCATAAAAAATAAACATTTTTTAGGGTTATTTGCTTAGTATACATATAAATTTCTGTTAGGAGTTGTGACATTAGTATCAAAGAAAGAAAAAGTTGGAATCCTTAAAAAGAAAATTAAAAGAAAAAAAAATACTGGGTGTGGATTTTTTTTTCTGTGAGCTTGTTCATGGTGACATTAACTCGAACCCCATAACCCTCAATTCAGAACTGCCATCTAAAGATAGGGTTACATGATATGCTGATACAATGTATTATTCATGCTCTTATAAAAGCATGCACCAAAGAAAACTTTTTTTTCTTGTAAGGCGTTGCAGATGAGAGCCGTTTTCTGTCTTCATTTATATCGATTTTTTAACGGTTGTATTTTACATCTTTACATTTCTGATCCACCAAAAACCATTCGAAACTGGATTCAGAAACAAAAAAAACATGAAATACATCAATCAAAAAGCTTTGTCGTCAACTAACGGTCTCCAACAATCTGGTTAAAAAATTCATTGACAGATCTATGCAAAACCTACAACGACATTGAGGTGTGCTTTTAAAGTGTGGAAGAAATACTGGTTGTGCAGTGGCGGTAATCATGGGAGGAAATGTCCATAAATCAGTAACACTGATAACCACAGCCTTGCGGGGACTTTGACCTCCATGTTTTATGGCTTTTAGATCGAAGATGTCTCTGGTTTTTCCTGCCTCGATCGCAGGTTTACGAGCCAATGTAACAGGACAGCGCATGCCTGGATCTGAGTTATTGTATCTCCGAGTGGAACTCGGTCTTGACAACTTCCGGAAGAAAATGGTGTACATTTCACAAAAGTAGAGGACTTGAGCGGACGCATGCGCATGTATGACGCCAGTGGCAGCAGCTTAGTTTCAAGGACTTTACTGCTTGTGATTTGTCAATGCTATGCCACGTCTGCCAAGCCATAACAAACAACTCCCTCAACAACAATAACACCAGCGAAAAGGAAGGGTGGAGAGAAAGAAGGTCCTTATGTACAAAACTTTACAGGTAACTGACGTATATTTTTTAAAAAATACCAAAAAAAAAAAAACGCGTTAGTCAGGGATTGAGTGACTTTTGTTGAATGAACAGTTTTGTACAAGCTCCTCAAATGGAAAAGTAGAACACAGTAACGAGAATATGAAGTACGTGTTCACTGAAACATGTCAGATGAACAGATGAAATGGGGAGGAGGGGAAGGGGGAGGGAGGAGATAAGAAGAGTTCGATAAAGGAAAAGGAAATGTTAAAAGAAATAGATCTGAATGAATGAATCAGTCAATCAATCAAGGAACGAATGATGTTTTTTTCTTAATTCAGATTTTTTTTCATGGCAGTCGATGATGATGTAGATATTTTCCAAAAATAGAAACAAAGGCACAAAATACGAATGAATTCTGGGTTTTATCACCAGTCTATTGACTCTCTCTCTCTCTCTCTCTCTCTCTCTCTCCCTCTCTCTCTCCCCTCTCTCTCTCTCTCTCTCTCTCTCATCCCCCATCCTCACTCCACCTCATGCACCTCTTCACCCATCCAAGCTCGTCTTACATGTGGCCAAAGGACGCACAGACATGTTTTCCTGTCAGGTAAAAATCAACTTCTTTTGAACTATTTAATTCCAAATTAATGCGCAGACTTCATGGTGGGAAGGCGATGTATGTGTGTGTGTGTGTCTGTCTGTGTGTCTGTGTCTGTGTCTGTGTCTGTGTGTGTGTGTTTGAGAGAGAGACAGACAGAGAATGTGAGGAGGTCGGGAAGGAGAGTGATGCGAGAGAGAGAGAGAGAGAGAGAGAGAGAGAGAGAGAGAGAGAGAGAGAGAGAGAGAGAGAGACGGAAAGAATAAGACAGACAGACACATAGAAACTTTTATAGACAGAGAGCGAGAACGAACAAAGAAACGGAAATCAGTAAACTTAGCAGGCCTCTCTCCGGCCGATTCGATCGATCACGACTACACAGCAACTGTCGGTTTTTTGCTGATCAATGCAGTAATGGCTACCCGCCGCTAACTTCTAAATCCTCGAAGCAGGATAATGACTCCCCATGGCAGTTAGATACGGTAGACACGGGATCACGCCATAAGACCCTATAGATTCTGTGCTGATTTGGCCACCATCATTCTGTGCCTGGAACAAGCGAGTCTCGCCTCCCTGGTAGAACATATCCAATAATTGTACGTGGACGGTGTTTTCAGGCACCCAGCTTACGAACCTGCAGGAAATAAAAGCAAACACGCGAAGGCAGGAAGAGGGAATGTATGTGAAGTCTGGGATGGTAAGCATTCAATAGTAAGTCAGTAAGTACGGTTTGTAGATAAACCCTGAACAAGATACATGTTCACGCACTTCCAGCATAATGGTGTTTGTTTGGTACAGTCTTGCTCGAATAGAAAACAATGAACGGTTATAAAAAGAGAAAGAAAGAAAGAAATCATACAAAAGAATGGTTTCAGCACATGAAAGACAACACCAATCAAAACGTGAGCCGGTTTAGATACTTTTTCCTATTATCTGATTTGTCGTGCCCTCCTGCTAGTGTCATTACTCCAACCCACCCATCCACTCCACCCACCCTCTGTGTTCAGCTTCTACAAAACACAGCCAAACCCAGGTATTCATATTGTTGTACGGGCGCCAGTGGCCCACATGTAACTATTAATGGTTGGGAGAATGTTAAATAATGCGGGAAACTGTTCCTCCACTTGGAGCACAAAATTGCTTTCCTTATCAGTTTTATTGCTTTCACTGTCAGTATCAGGCCGTCCTTTCGTATGGTGGCCTTGCAAAAACAACAACAACAACGTCAACAACAACTTTTCAGGGCTCTGCACCAGGATACAGAAGAAGGGCAGACTATAAATTTTTTTTTTTTTAAAGTGTGGGAGGACAACGTCCATGAAAGGATACGCCTGACCTTTGGTGATTCGCTGAAGGTGCAGAGGAGAGACGAGGATGGAGGAGGACTGTCAGTTCAAGCTGTGCCCAACAACTAAAGGTTTAGCGACCGATGAAGATCAGATCGTTAAGCCTATGATATAGACTCAAAAACCTTACTATTCTATGATCGTTCTGAAGTCGACGTTAAATCGTATTGGTTTGTAGAATCTAAATCTAAACTTTTTTTTAAAAAAAAACATCTCGGAGGTGAACACTGTTAACCGGTGAGTCGGACTCTTTTTGACAGCTCTGCTCTTGATTAACTTATTTTAGTTAATTAAACTACTGATCGGTCACCAAGAATGCCACGAAGTAACAGTGTATCTACTGCCCACCTCCATCCGAGTTTTTGGAACTTTTGTCTGCGTGATGTGAGAAATCGGCGCTGAAATGACTGTCCGTGATGTTGTCGGTGTGCAATGTTATGGCCCGCCATAAGAAGAGAAAACAGCGTACGCAACTGGTGCAGGTTCAGGCTCTAGTTCCTCCAACAACTCGAGTGTTAACAGTGACAAAGATACCCCAAAGAAACAGAAGGTGGAAACTAGTACTCCACTGTCCGGGCCAGTGAAAGAGACTCTTTCTAAATTTGTTTTTCAACCGCGAGAGGACAAAATGGAGGACAAGGGAACGACTCACTCCCAAACCATCAAACGAGTTGGACATTTTTTCTCCCCTACTCGCGATTCTCACCGGCAAAAAGAACCCCAGCAATGTACGAATGCCGATCTGATGGCAAAGCTCTGTGCCAACGAGCTGAACTTGCCAGGCTGGCTCTCCACGTGGAAGAGCTGAGGGCTGCCCTGTTCTCAGTCCAGACTGAGAACGAGAAGCTTCGTCGAGAGCTGACCGATGCCCGGAAGCGAGAGGAGCAGACAGCCACCCAGCTTGCTGAGGTTCGGCACCTTGCAGAGCTGGCCGATCGTCGTACCGAGGACGTTTCCGCCTACGTACGGAGGAACAACCTTCGTATCTACGGGATGCAGGAAGCGGAGAGTGGGGGCGTCGAGACGGGGGTACAGTGTGAGGAGAAGGTGCTTTCTCTGTTCAACCGTAAACTGAACATCGAGGTGAAGAGAGAAGACCTTGAGGCAGTGCATAGGGTAGGTTCCAAACAGGGTTCCAATGCGTCCAAAAACTCTTGCCGCGGGATTATTGTTCGTTTTGTTTCCCGTCACGTCAGGGACTCTGTGCTCTACGCGCGCAAGAAATTGAAAGGAACTGGGGTCACTATGGTGGAAGATCTGACCCCACGGGCCTATCAGCTGCTATGTTCAGTGCGGAACGAGAGGGACATTTGCCAGCAGGCGTGGACGAAGAACGGTGCAGTGGTGGTGAAGACGGGTCCGGCCGAATCTCGACAGTGAAATCTCTTGCCGATTTTAGGCAACTGCGTTAGTTTTGTTTCTTTCCTCTTTTGTGTGTCACGCCGTTACTTCCACCTTTGCTTTGACATTGTGTCGTCTGCTCGAACTGTAAGTAGACCAAATGTGATTATTTTCTGTTCAAAATCTTAAGTGTGAAAGTTCGTGAATTCTTAAAGGTTTGTAATTTAGAATCTACTTGATGTAATTTCTGTATCTGTGCGCAATTTTTTTTTTTTTTATAAACGACTTTGGCGATTTCTTTTGTTGTTTGTTATTGTTTTGTTTGGGTTTGTTTCCCCCCACTGGACGTTGTTTACATCTGGGGTGAAGGTCTTTTGGGATTGGCAAGTCGGGGAGCAGTCCTTGCGTCGAAGGTAGTAGTGTACAAAAGTAATGAAAGAAAACGAGCCTTGTGGTACTATTCTTGTTTTTTCCATATATTTGTATTTGGTCTTTGCCCACAGACAATGTGATTGTATGGAGGGACAGTAAATTTTTGATCACGTATAAGACAGTCATACAAGATGACCATGACACGAGTTGTTTGAAGGTGTTTTTTGTTTGTTTGTTTTTTGTCTGTTTTTTCTTCCATGTCATTGCGCTAGATTTTGTAGTAGTAGTTGTAATAGTTGGCATCAATGCTCGTTTGGAGTAGGGCGGTGGGTCCTTATATAACAGGTTGGTGTGTGTATGTATGTGTAGTTTTATGTCATTGCTTTGTAAGCTGGTCTTTATGTTATACATTACTTTTCATTTTCTTCATATCAAGGTGATAGGCTTGTGTGTGAGAGTGAGATTGTAACTGGGTCATGTACACTTTATTTGTGCATTTATAAGATGTTGATATTAATGATGGGTGTGAAATCTTGCCTACTATTACATTGGAAGGTTGAGGCTGAGGTAGCTTCTGTTAAACTTTGGAGATGTGCAACATCACTGTATTTCAAAAAGTGTGTCTCGAGTGTTAGCAACACTTTTGGAATATTTCTTACTTTTTCCTTCGTAACCTTTAAATTGCTGTTATCTGTTAACTACTTTAACCTTTCTTGCCAGAACTCGACATGGCACAGGATAGTTCATTTAAAAATTTGTTCTTTGAATTGTAATGGTCTAAATAATAGTAAAAAAAGGAAAGATGTATTTGATTTTCTGAGAAAAAAAGCAGCTCATATTTATTGTCTTCAAGAGACACACTTAAAGGAAGACTCTGAGAATTTTATTCGAGCTAGCTGGGGATATAATGTATGGTTGTGTGGTACGGAAACTAATAAAAATGGTGTTGCTGTTCTTTTTAATAATAACTTTGAGTACAAGATACATGATGTTATAAGAGACCAGCATGGGTGTTACATTGTTTTGAATATTCAATTCTTAAAAAAAGGTTTACTTTGGTGAACTTATACGGGCCTAGCAGTGGTGATAGCCCCGAATTTTTGATAGTGTTTGTGAACTCATTGAGAGCTTTGGCAACCAACATGTAATTATAACTGGAGACTGGAATTGTGCCCTTAATTTAAAAATGGATGTTAGAAATTATACAAGTGTCACCAATCGGCCAAGAACCCGAGCAAAAATCAATGATATAATGACAAAATACAATCTGTTCGATGTTTACAGAGAATTATACCCGAGAAAAGAAACTATACATGGCGGAAATTTCACTCTTATAAACAAGCAAGACTTGACTACTTTATGATCACTGAAGGATTAATGATGGAAGTTAATGATGTTTGCATCGACCCTGGATATCGATCAGATCATTCTCTTGTCACATTGCTTTTAAAAAAAGATCATTTCAAACGCGACAGACCTTTTTGGAAATTCAACAATAGTTTATTAAGAGATAAGCAATATGTTTCAAAAATTAGAGAGCTGATCAGCGATACCAAGAAACAGTATGCATTACCTGTATACAACTTAGACAATATACATAAAATTGGTAATGAAAACCTCTTTTTTCAAATTGATGATCGTCTCTTTTTTGAGACATTAATGCTGGAAATAAGAGCCAAAACAATCTCTTATAGTACTTATAAGAAAAAAATGGATACTCAAAGAGAACATGACCTAGAAACAAAAATAAAAAACATGGAACAGAATTTACAAGAGGAAACTATTCCTCATTTAGAAAACCTAAAAACAGAATTGCAAGAAATCAGGAATCACAGACTTGAAGGCATGGCAATGCGCTCGAGAGTTCACTGGCTAAGTCAAGGGGAAAAGGTGAATAAATATTTTTGCTCTCTTGAAAATCGAAGTTTTCTTGATAAATCTATCCCTTTTTTAGAAAAAGAGGATGGTTCAGTCATTTCTGAACAAAAAAGTATCCTCCTTGAGATAAAAATTTTTTATGAACAATTATACAGCTTTAGAGATGTAACTGATATGAATATTTCTGAAGAGCTTCCGGATGCTCCAGCATTATCTGAGGAGGAGAGCTCCTCATTAGAGGGGTTGATAACACTGGAAGAGGCTGCTACTGCTTTGAAACGGATGAAAAATTTGAAGAGTCCTGGGCCTGATGGGTTTACTGTTGAATTTTTTAAGTTTTTCTTTGTAGATATTGGAACTTTCCTTGTACGTTCTATTAATGAAGGTTTTGCTAAAGGCCAGTTATCAACTACCCAGCGACAGGGAACCATAATATGTATCCCCAAGGAAGGGAAGCCGAAAAGATTTGTGAAAAACTGGCGCCCCATCTCTTTGTTGAACACTACATATAAGATAGCTTCTGCTTGTGTTGCTAATCGATTGAAAAATGTTCTTCCAAACATCATACATGAGAGTCAAAGAGGTTTTTTGAAGGGCAGATTTATTGGAGAAAATATAAGGTTGATGTATGACATGTTATTGTACACTAATAAGGAAAATGTTCCAGGTATGCTTTTTTTAGTTGACTTTGAGAAGGCGTTTGATAGCGTCTCATGGTCATTCTTACATAACTGCCTGAAATTTTTCAAGTTTGGACCTCACTTAATTAATTGGATAAGAAACATTTTATTCACAAATTTCTACCAGTATTTATGTCAATGGCCAGTACTCCCCATGGTTTCCGATTGAGAGAGGGGTGAGACAGGGGGACCCATTATCTCCTTACCTATACCTAATTTGTGCTGAGGTTCTGTCATTAATGATTCGTTCTAACGAGCATATTAAAGGAATTAAAGTTGTTAACAAGGAAACATTACTGTCACAATTTGCTGACGATACTAGTTTATGTCTAGATGGTTCAGAGAGATCTTTTACCGAGGCGGTATCTGTCATTACTAAATTTTTACAAATTTCAGGTTTAAAAATCAATTTTGACAAGTCACAAGTAATATGGTTGGGGAGTAGAAAGAATTGTGGTATTAGATTTTTGAGGGACAAAAATTTTGTTTGGGATCCAGGTACTTTCAAAATTCTTGGTATCAAATTCTCCACTAACACAAATATTATGTACAGATTAACTTTGAAGATAAACTTTTTGAAATAAAGAGTCCTAGCTTTTTGGAAAAAAAGAAATATACTCCTTTCGGAAAAATAACTATTATTAAAACTTTGGCATTTTCTAAAATTGTTCATTTATTGATTAATCTACCAGACCCCCCAGAGGATTTTATTGTTGCTTTGGAAAAAGAATTGTATAGTTTCTTATGGAACGGTAAAAAAAGTAAGATAAAAAAATCTGTTGTTCAAAAGCAGTACTGTGAAGGTGGATTAAAAATGTTAAATGTAAAAAATTTTATTTCTTCTATGAAGGTAAGTTGGCTGAGAAGATTAATGTATGAGTCGGGTTGGCGGGAATTTACCATTAATATGTTCCCTAAGCTGGACAATATAAAAAACTTTGGTGCTGAATTTTCTAATGTTATTATGCAAGATGTCAATAACCCATTCTGGAATGATGTGATGAAACACTACAAGAAACTGTGTTCAAAGTGCTGTCCGACTACAGTACATGATTTCATGTCAGAGTGTATTCATTACAATACTAAAATTTTAAGAGATAAAAAAGTTATTTTCGTACAGGAATGGTGTAATTATGGCATTTTCTTCATTAAACACTTGATTAATGAAAATGGGCATTGGATGACCTTCCATGAATTTTTAATTAAATATCAAGGTATAAGAACAAACTTTCTCTTGTATGAAGGCATAATAAATGCCATTCGCAACTATTGCCAAAAGCTTAATATTATCATAACTAACCAATATAAACTCTTAGACCAAAAAGTCTGGTTTTGCATTAAAAGAGGCAACAAATATGTACAAAAAACTTTAAATGAAAATAATGCCTCTCCCGCTGCTATTAATAAATGGAATAATCTTTTTGTAAATCTGAATTGGAAACAAATATTCCTTCATAGTTATAAAGTTTCTACTGACGTCCAGCTTAGATGGTTCCAATGTCGACTTCTACATAGATTGCTGCCAACCCAGAAATACCTGTTTCAGTGCAAAATTGTGGATTCACCATTATGTAACTTTTGTGATCAGGAACAACAGACGATTACACACATGCTTTTCGACTGTAATATTGTGCAGCGGTTTTGGAGAAATCTTCAAAACCTGCTAATGGAGAAATGTCAGCACTGCGCTAATCTGTTTTTTGAGAAAGAGTTAGTTCTGTTTGGAATGAAACAAAATGTGGAAACTGACAAAGTTCTTAACTTTATTCTTCTTTGCTAAGTTTTATGTTTACAAATGTAAACTACAAGATAACCACCCAGACCTTCATGTTTTCCTAACAATCTTAAGCTATAGATTTAAATTGGAAAAATACTTAGCCTTTCTGAACCATGATTCAGATCAATTTGACAAAACCTGGTTTCCCTATTCCTCTATCATTTCCTAGCATGATTGTGACTTTTTTTTTTTTGACAAATCTTATGTACACATGGTCCCAACTTGAGTATCCCAACCTAGATAATGCTACATAGTTGAAATGGTAAACGCTGTATCTTTTAACATAACTAGCCATCCCTTCTCTTGTTGTAATTACCCATCTTAATTTTTTTTTTCTCCCTCTCTCTCAGCCTCTCACCCATGCCACCCCTTGGTATTTTCCTTGTTTTTGAGGTTATTTGTATATGTGTGTGTGCGTGTGTGTGTGTGTGCAAGTTTATATATCCTGCTTACAATTCATGTAATGATGTATGTTTGTGTGTGCGTCTGCGCCTTTTTTTTTTTTTTTTTTTTTGGGGGGGGGGGGGGGGGGGGGGGATATGCGTGTTTGTTCTCTTATTGTGTCTGACTTCTTTTGGGTTTTTTTTTGTACAATTATTATGATACGTATGTCTTTTTGTGTGTGTGCATGCATTTTGTTTAAAAATAAAAAACCTCTTTGCTAATACTTTAATAGCACAATTATACAATTCCAACATACATGGGGTCAGTTATTTCAACTCATTCTCCCATTCATTCCTTCAATACAAAGAACACCATGTCAAATGTCATAGGATATTTTGATTTGAACTCTTTATTGTAACTACCTTTATGTCTGTACATACATGAATTTATAATTAATTTGTGTTAAGTAAGTACCTTGCCAGGTTTATGTTGAGGGATGAATGTGTGAGAAATGAAGGAATTGTTGAGTGGAGGGATGAGAGGTGACATTAAAAATGTGGAAAAAAAAAAAAAAAAACAACATCTCTACGTCACCTGAAGCATCCAAAGAACGGATACAATCAGTGTCAATCACAGACTGATAAAGAACCCGTCGTTGTTGATAAAGCACTGCAGGGACATGTCTGTGTGGGAACAGCAGCAAGTTTGAAATTAGAATGACTGCAAGCAGGAATAGAAGAAGCAAGAGGATAGAAGTTATAGGACAAGACCGCTAAACGAATGGCACAAAACATGTGGCAATACAACAGCAACGCGTGTTGACCACTTGGGTTTAATAAAGAAAAGAAGAAAAAAGAGAGAGAGAGAGAGAAAAGAAAGAAAAAGAAAAAAGTCATCAGTCTAAAATAAAGCGACACACAGGAAATAAAAACCAGCAACAACAACAACAAAAAAGGTTGCAATAGGTAAGGCAGATTTTTCATTTTTCTTTCTTTCTTTTTCTTTTTTTCTCGTACTCTTTTTTTTTTTTTTTTCGCTTTTGTGTGACATTGTTTGTCGGAGCATTTTTTTTCAGTGATCGAAACGTGGCGCTTTGGCCTTTCTTTCGTTCCATTCCTTTTGGCTGCGTTGTGACATAGCTTTACCCTCTGCATGTCTGTCCCTCAACCGCAGTTCATCACTTGTGGTGTCCATACACGATGTGACTGATGTCACCCGCTAATGTGTACGCCCTGACACACAGACTTCAGGACATTTACCAGACTGCAGGTAGATTTAAGGATATGTTCAGCAAATGCTACTCATGAACCCCTCGCCGCCCCCCCCCCCCCCCCCCCCCCCTCCTCCTCCTCCACCTACCACTCCTCACCTCCCTCCTCGTCCCCTCCTGTCTGGCCTCCTGCCATAGGGATGGCGGCACTGTAGCGACTAGAGGAGAGAGTTCGATGGAGGTCCAACCAACCAACAAACAACACAGCACGCAGGTCGTAAAGCTTTTCACGCCGTCAAACGATAGCATCTGAGGCCCAGGGGCAGAGCAGCCTGGCTCTCTGGTTCAGTAACCACAGGGTTGTGTCCCCTGTCTAAACCGACATCGGTGGGGAAAATTGTGGCCAGGAGTGGACATGAAACTAAACACCTGTTTTGTCGTTGCTAAGACAAACATGCAGGGGACAGACGATAGGGGAAGATAGAAATGACGCATATGGAGGGGGTGGTGGTGGGGATCGGAGTTTGTGTGTGTCTGTGTATGTGTGTGTGTGTGTATGAGAGAAAGAGAGAGAGAGAGAGAGAGAGAGAGAGAGAGAGAGAGAGAGAGAGAGAGAGAGAGAGAGAGAGAGGAGAAACAAGTATTCTACTTTATGATTCTCTGTTTTACATGTGAACGTGAAGTTAATGCGAAAAATGTGTACAGATCAAATGCACTTACAAGATGCTGGAAAACAAAAGACTTTGATTTGGTGATTGATAGTATTTATTCCCATGGGTAACAGGAAAGCAAGGAAAATGCTTTTTAGTATTTATTCCCATGGGTAACAGGAAAGCAAGGAATATGCTTTTTTTTCTCACCCATATGGGGTTTATCTTTACAGGGCTAAGGATACTAATACACGAACACTCTTACACAATGTAGGCAACTGAGATACAAAATATGAAGTGATTATAACAAAAACGAAAATGATTCCACGGAAACACACACACACACACACACACACACACACACACACACACACACACACACACACACACACACACACACACCGCATAGTAGGTGATATTCCAAAGTGAAGGTAGCACACATGGATTAGTCAGTTAATAAAACATCATCCACATAATCTGAGAAACTCGATAGTAGTAATTCATGAAACAATCCTGTTCAAGTACATATGCATTAATTCATATTCCACTTTCTGATTCATAAGACAAGAATGATTTTCAAGGTAGCGAAGAAGAGAGAGATTTTTTGTGTGTGTCCCAACTTCTGTGCCACCTCAGTGGCAGTGCACCCACGCCGCTCATTCCAACACCCTGCCCATAGCCACAGTCCGGTCGGCTCCGCCGCAGCCCCGGCACCGGCAATCCACAGGAAGCAGTCAATGTTAAGTCGTCAAGAGGCAACCCACCAGAGGAGACACTGCACTGCTGCCGAGTCACTTCGGTGGTGTTCGTTGGCGCCTGTTCTGATCCAACATACGCAGGACACCACCTATTAAGCCCCCTACTGGCGACAATGATCGCTTAGTCGCGGAGCCGGCGTGAGTGAGCTCTCCCTCTGGAGGGCGCCACCACGTCTGTCCAACGACAGCCCGCATGGACTCGCCGATACCGGTAACCCCGACGGAACCAAACCAAGGCCACAGACGTGGAGAGGACATCGAAATTGAGGTCACCATGAGAGCAGGGCATGAAGGGCCACAGAATTTGAGACCTTTTTTTTAAAATGCTGATCGATGAGAATGAGGATGATAAAGATAATGCTACGGATTCCATTTCGGTCTGAGACTGCGTGACAGGGCTGTACTCTACGCTTCCTTTCATAATATATCCCGGCATCAACCAGGCCCGAGAGATACAGACACCTGCAGTGTTGGTCAGGAAATTTGAGCAACACTCTCAGAGACGCATCCATAAAGTGGATGAAACTCGACTGTGTGGTCCCAGTCTTCCCAACTGAGCCCGTAGCAAACTCAACTCTGGGTAGGAGCCGGTCGGGTGCAGAAAAATCCCACATGACTGATGGGAATTGAACCCACGACCTCCCAGCCAGGAGTCCGCGACGCTAACCACTTCGCCACGGCGGCTGGTAAGCGAGAGAAAATTGTTGTGTTGAAGAGAGAGAGAGAGAGAGAGAGAGAGAGAGAGAGAGAGAGATAAGTCGCAGAGCCAGGATGGAGAGTTCTCCTTCTGTAATGCGCCACCGCGTCCTTCCAACGCTAGTCTCCATGGATTTACCGCTACTGGTGACCCCTACAGTGTCAAACCAAGGCCATAGACGTGGAGTGGCGATCGAAACTGAGGTCACTATGGAAGCAGGGTATGAAGGGCCACAGAATCATCATTAAAAAAAAAAAAAAAGCCCCTAGTTCTGTGGCCATACATGCCCTGCATGCTCTCAAGATGACCTCACCTGATTCCCTCTCCGCATCGGTGCGCTTTGTTAGTTCGTACCGAAGTACTAGTATCAGAAAGTTCATGGGTTCTGCCGTTGCATGGATGTGATGGTGTCCCACTAAGGTTGTCGCTGATTCGCGCTGGTTCCGCGACTAAACAATTATTGCCGTCCGTGTGGGGGAAGGGGGGGGGGGGGGTTACTAGGTGCTGTCCTGTATGTCTCGATCACAACAGACGTAATAAGCATCAAACAAGTGCTCTCGACAGCAGTGCAGTGTCTCTTCTGGTGAGTTTACTCATTACGATCTGATATTGATCGCTCTCCTGTGGACTGGCGATGCTGGAACCACGAATAGGACGAACATTGGCGTGTCCGGGGTCGTCGGAATGCAGACTTAGTGGAGTGAGATAATACTATCGATGAGGTACGAAGATTAAAAAAAAAAAACATGGACAAATGAAGAAAAAGAAGAAGAAAAAGAAAATTTTTCTCGCAACAGTCAACCGCCGTATACATGTCTTGTAAAGCATGACTCCCTGTCGGAGACCATTCTACAGGGCACGTGGCGGATGGACATCCCAAAGGCGGACCCAAGAAATTCCTGGATGGAAAACATGAAAAACTGGACAGGCCACAACGCCTCTGCCCTGTTGCTCATGACGGAGGCTAGATAGCTGTGGAGGTCCGTGGTTGCACGAGCGTCCGTCACGGCCTCCCTACCACTCTACCACCCACTGTCATGGAACCAAACAGACAACAAAGGACGAACTGACAACGGCAGTTCATCAGCACGGTGTTGGAACAGGTCGACCTTGTGTAACAGGCAATTGTGAATGACTTTTATTATACTAGTATTGTTGTTATCTCTATCATTATCATAATTATTGTTATCACTATCATTATTATAATTATCACCATCATCACTGTTGTTGTTATTCTTGTTCTTGTCGTTTTTTCCTCGTTGTTTTCGTGATTGTTATTGTTGTTGTATTTCGTCTCTGAGAAGGACTCCCCAGGTCGGCCTCGGGTCAATGAATAATGTTATCTGAGCTATGAGGTGTAAGAGAGACAGACAGACAGACAGACAGACAGAATGCCATCTTCACAGAGCCAGGCAGCGTGTGGACGCGTGGGTTTTCCATCGCGACATCACACTATCTCAGCAATCAGAACCGATAAGGATGCTGCGGCTGGTCCCGCGCCCGTCACGTGGTCTGTCACGTGACACTCAGCTCAGCGCAGAGCAGTCTGAAAACTTAACTCTACCTTTCAGTTGCTGCCCTTCCCTCCTCTTGTCCAGGTGGGTGTTTTCGGTCTTCAGACGCTCTGTTGGAAGTCACGTGTCTGATTTTGCTGTTAGTTTGTTAGTCCTACATAGACCTACTTGGACATCCATAATTACGTGTTCTTTCCAGGAACAAAAGTGAGTCCTCTTCGTTTTCTTCTGTGCATACTAAAGTTTGTTTTCCACTCATCAGTTCTGTGTCATACTTCAAAATTATTTTCAGCACGTGCGGCACGAATGAGCTGCTCACTGGGTCAAAGGTTTGTCAACTCGGCACGTTTGTTATTCCTTTGTCTTTTCGTTCCTTTCCGATCTTTTGAAAGTATTTTCAAATATATCATTCTTTCATCCTCTCCATATGTATCTCTTCACAGGGTATTTCTACAACTGTTTATTGTCCGCTAGACGTCATTTATTGTCATTGTTACTTTGTTGTCGTTTTTTGTTTTATTTTACGTTGTTTCGCAATATATTTATTTATACATTTATTAGTGTGTACAGCGATAGTATTAAACATAAAACGCTCTTTCTCAGTAACTACCACCATCTTTTACACACACACACACACACACACACACCACACACACACACACACGCTATCAGTTTTGCCAAAATTTCGTGAGATGAAAATTATTATTCCTTCTCGTCACTCTGTCTCTGTCTGTCTGTCAGTCTGTCTGTCTGTCTGTCCAGAAAAATATGCTTCACGTTTGTAATGCAAAGATCTTACAAGTAGAGCCAAGCGTGCATTACTATGCATTATGCAACAGCCTTCAAAATTAGAAAAGACATCTTGGAAACTATTATGAAATTGTTTGACTCTCAAGTATAGCCCATCGCACAATATGGAATGAAATATGGGCTTTTATAATTCTGCCGCTTATTGTGAAAATTTTCATCTATTTGCGTGAAGACGTTTTTACGAGTGAGCATGCGAACACCTAATGATGAAGTAAACAGATATCCGATACATTTGAACTCTGTAAGCAAGTGTGTACGCTACTGGCTGAAAATAACACAAATCGAAATTTTAAGGTTATCCAGGAAAGCATGTAATATGTTATATACGCGTTGGATGCGAGAGGAAGATAAAATTGGGTTTCAAATGTGAGGGTTGAATTATGTCAACTTGGTTCAGGTTTTGTGTAGCTACGACAGGGTGTTGGAGATATAAATGAAATCCTTTGGATACTTCGGAATAGATTGATCGATTGCAGATGGCAAGAATGGTCATGTCATTTTCAAGAAAGCGACTTTTTTTGCTTTGTACAGACAGTTCAGAAGTATGCATTGTGTTCCAAAATATCTATTCATTAAATGGATAGTTATTCAAGGTATATCATGACAAAGTTCAGATCAGGTATTTCCGATCTCTTTGTTCATTATTATCGTTATAGGAAGCATATACGTGATCTTATCTGTTCCTGTGTTCTGAAGAAGATGAAGTGCTGAAGAAGATGAAGTTCACTTTGTGTTCTGTTGTCCCATTTTGAATAACTTGAGGAGTTTATGTGTGTGTGCGCGCGCGCGTGTGTGTATGTGTGTGTGTGTGTGTGTGTGTGTGTGTGTGTGTGTGTGTGTGTGTGTGTGTGTGTGTGTGTGTGTGTGTGGACTGGTTGTGCCTGCGTTTATTTTCTCTCATCTTCATCTTACTGGAAACTTTCACGAAACGATAAAAATAAAAACAAACAAATGAATCAAAGTACATATAGCGAAGGTAGGGAGGAATGTGTGTGTGGTGTGTGTGTGTGTGTGTGTGTGTGTGTGTGTGTGTAGGAGAAAAACATAAAGAGAGAGTGAGAAAGAGAAGGGAGCGGGTGGCACGCGCATTTCCAGCAAAATCGGTAATACTTAACCCATGGTTTAGTCCGCAGAATTAGATATGATTAAAAAAAAAACAGTGACATGGACTGACTGCACGCGCTCTATTGCAGGAAGAAAGAACGGCAAGACACACACCTTAAGCTGTCAGAGGAACGGAGGACAGCGGCCGTCAGACGGCAGAGACTGGGCACTGAAGTAACAAATTAAGTGACCTCGCAAAAACAATTCAAAAGAAAAGTCACGGCAAATGTGAACAGTGACCAGAAAGACGCTACAGCTGTAGTACCCACAACCCAAACCACGACAAGACTAAACCAAACCACAGAGAGGAACCACAACGCAACAAATACAAACGACAACAGCAGCAGCAACAGTAACTTCGACCACCACCACCATCACTCGTACCTGCATTACTTTCACTCTGCTTCACCATCAACTACTATCACCCGCCACCGTGAGTCCTACTTCTTTTACTTTTACTCTTCTTCACCTCTATCATCGTGAAGTTATCAGAAACGGATGCTAAGAGCCCCCAAGCAACAAAGATGGATGAACGTCCCATCCTCGACCTCCCTAAGATCTTCAACCTCCTCCTTCTCTGCAGTCTTCCCTGCTGGATAACGCTCCTAGTAGCCCCGGCATCAGCAGCAGCAGCAGGAGCAGGAGTCAGACAAGCCGTGTTCTACCGGCTGTCGTACATGGACGACCACGTGGTGGACACGCAGTCCGGGCCTATGGAGGACACCCTGGTGGCTCAGCGGTCCCGGATCCAGAGCGTGACGGAGTGTGCCGCGGCCTGTTTGGTCGAGGAGAAGTGCTCGTCCTTCTTCCACGACAAGGGGGGACAAACGTGTCTGATGCATTCCGTGGTCTTCCTGGCGGCTGATAAGGCCGTGCCTCAACCCGGGACCACCTACTGGCAGATCAGTCAAGGTGAGAGAAAGATGGGTGGTGGGACGGGGGTGGGGAATGGTGGAGGGTGGGGTTGGGGTAGGTTGGAGATGGGGGGTGGTAGGAGGTGCAGGGTGGGGGTGGGTGGGGGGGGGGGGGGGCAGGATGAAGGGTAAAAGCAGAAGCGGAAGTTTACTTAGTATAGGCCATGATCTCCATTTCAAGGTACAATCTGATGACAAGGCAACAGAGAGAGAGAAAGAGAGACAGACAGACAGAGAAAGACAGATAGACAGACAGATATGCTTCAGCAAGCATTAATGTTTGTTGAAATATGGGTTGCAAAAACATACAAACACAATTGTAAAAGGTTATATAAAACAATGCATACTGTGGTACGTAAAGACTATACACAACTGAAGTTGGTTCTGTACTTAAACGATATGTCATGTAGTATATTTGGACAAAGATGTACTGTTCACATTCATAGAAATGTATTCATAAAGGCCGAAGCCCCATTTCAAGAGGTGTGAATGAAAGAAGTGAGCCCTAGATTTTTTGTTT